>LR812523.1:57751978-57944478 GCA_903798195.1 Danio kyathit | reverse complement strand
AGGGGCAGACTGTATGTTGCCTCTTACAGTACGTCATTTGGGCCGTCTTATTGAGGGCAGTGGCAGAGAGAACATTACACACACTCTCTCTTTTATTTTAGAAATATTTATTATGCAAATAACCATGACAAAACATTCAGTTTCTAATGCGTACCAGGGTTGCATGATTCTGGCTAAAATGAATTTCTTTTGCTTAAAATTAAGATGACGATTTTCTCACGATTCTGTAGATGTAAAATAAAGGTTAACGAATAGCCTATTATTATTGTTGTTATTTTCAAACATATGGTAAAACAACAATAATATTAGGCCTATTTGTGTAGGTCTACTGTTGGTTGAAATGCTAAACTTTGTATAGACTTGTAATGGTATAGACTTGAATAAACTTTAAATTTGTCCAGGTTGTTAACGCCAATAAAGTGATTACAGCACAATACAACTATTCAGAATTCTGAAGTTGGATTATGTTTGAGACATATGCTTGTCATTTATCATTGACAACATTATTGGACCATTTATTTCACTGGTAAAATGAAGCATTTGTCACTATCAGATTCCCTTTTGCATTATATTCAACATTTAGGCTTGAGTACTGTCACTGGCACTGTAAACATTTATTTTTACGGACAACACTGTGTTTGCTATTAAATAAAAAGCATTTCAAATGCTTGTCATAATCGTAACTCTAAAATGTGATATGATCTTTTAAATGAGGTGCGTGGTTTTGGTTTCACTTTCACTGTTAAGTGCACTCAATTCATAGCCGCCGTCACTTTGAGTTCCGTTTGTAACAAACTGAACATTATTTACAACTTTATTTCTTGTTATTGACAGCCTATACAGGTTCATTGGTGATCATTGGCATGCCCGCGCATGTCCTCTCGGTAGCAAACAAACAGTGCTTCAGCTCACATGTGATTTCGCAGCCATAAATACATCATTACATTAAGACAGAAATGACAAATGAATTATACCTTATAAATACAGTATGTGACACTTTTAACACCATTTGGAGGTGTCCATGTTGCTGAGCACTGTATATAAAACAATAACAAGACTTGTGCGACTGCCTTTATGCTTTAGTGCAGAATTATTAGGCAAATGAGTATTTTGACCACATCATCCTCTTTATGCATGTTGTCTTACTCCAAGCTGTATAGGCTCGAAAGCCTACTACCAATTAAGCATACTAGGTGATGTGCATCTCTGTAATGAGAAGGGGTGTGGTCTAATGACATCAACACCCTAAAATCAGGTGTGCATAATTATTAGGCAACTTCCTTTCCTTTGGCAAAATGGGACAAAAGACTTGACAGGCTCCGAAAAGTCAAAAATAGTGAGATATCTTGCAGAGGGATGCAGCACTCTTAAAATAGCCAAGCTTCTGAAGCGTGATCATCGAACAATCAAGCGTTTCATTCAAAATAGTCAACAGGGTCGCAAGCATGTGGAAAAACCAAACCAAAAACCAAAGCGCAAAATAACTGCCCATGAACTGAGAAAAGTCAAGCGTGCAGCTTCCAAGATGCCACTTGCCACCAATTTTGCCATATTTCAGAGCTGCAACATCACTGGAGTGCCCAAAAGCACAAGGTGTGCAATACTCAGAGACATAGCAAAGGTAAGAAAGGCTGAAAAACGACCACCACTGAACAAGACACACAAGCTGAAACGTCAAGACTGGGCCAAGAAATATCTCAAGACTGATATTTCTAAAGTTTTATGGACTGATGAAATTAGAGTGAGTCTTGATAGGCCCGTGGCTGGATTGGTAAAGGGCAGAGAGCTCCAGTCCGACTCAGACGCCAGCAAGGTGGAAGTGGAGTACTGGTTTGGGCTGGTATCATCAAAGATGAGCTTGTGGGGCCTTTTCGGGTTGAGGATGGAGTCAAGCTCAACTGCCAGTCCTACTGCCAGTTTCTGGAAGACACCTTTTTCAAGCAGTGGTACAGGAAGAAGTCTGCATCCTTCAAGAAAAATATGATTTTCATGCAGGACAATGCTCCATCACACGCGTCCAAGTACTCCCTTTCTTGCCAGCCACGCTGTGGTCTAAAAGAAGAAAAAACTAATGACATGGCATCCTTGTTCACCTGATCTGAACCCCATAGAGAACGTGTGGTTCATCATCAAATGTGAGATTTACAAGGAGGGAAAACAGTACACCTCTCTGAACAGTGTCTGGGAGGCTGTGGTTGCTGCTGCACGCAATGTTGATGGTGAACAGATCAAAACACTGACAGAATCCATGGATGGCAGGCTTTTGAGTGTCCTTGCAAAGAAAGGTGGCTATATTGGTCACTGATTTGTTTTTGAATGTCAGAAATGTATATTTGTGAATGTTGAGATGTTATATTGGTTTCAGTGGTGAAAATAAATAATTGAAATGGGTATATATTTGTTTTTTGTTAAGTTGCCTAATAATTACGCACAGTAATAGTCACCTGCACACACAGATATCCTCCTAAAATAGCTAAAACTAAAAACTACTTCCAAAAATGTTCAGCTTTGATATTAATGAGTTTTTTGGGTTCATTGAGAACATGGTTGTTGTTCAATAATAAAATTAATCCTCAAAAATACATCTTGCCTAATAATTCTGCACTCCCTGTATAATGGAAATATAATCCAGTTAATTGTCGTCCCATACAAAAAAAAAGAAAAAAGAAAAAAAAGCTGCATGTAAGGTTTAATTTTTTCATTTATTTATTTATTTTTTAAATCAGCAATCTTCACTGCCTGGCTGAGATACGATATAAAGTGGGTATCAGACCAAACAAGAAGAACTGCATTAAATTATATTTTTCCATGCCATGTCTTTAAAATATGGAAATTAATTTTACCCCAGTATTTTCAATGGAATTTCTGCGCTAGCCTGTGTTTAAACCGTCTTTCGTCTCTTTTTACACTTAAACAACCAAATGGATGCTTAAGTTTATGTAAAGAATATATTTGAATTACATTACAATGTCGATGCTGTAAAAGAAACCTTATGAAATTGAAAATAGTCATCACAGTTCATTATTGGCTGAAAAACACTAGCTGTGCATATAGCCCATTGGCTGAATTAAGATCGTGTGTAGGGTCGAATCGAGATCACAATCTTTTTTTGATTAATCGTGCTGCCCTAATGTGTACTAAACTAAAAACCTTGTGATACATTTATCGTTAAACCCCTATTCTCTAGTAATGATTCTGAATGACATTGATTCACTTTTCGATTACAGTGAATTTGTTTTCTTGCCACTAAAACCAAACATTTCGTTGGAGAATTGGTACAAAAGTGTATAATGTGAACAATGAATTACATGCACTCCTAATCCATGTGGCTGAATATCTTTAACAAAAGCAGAAACACTCATCAGTCTGGGTTTATTGACTTGTACCATTGGCTGGTGCAGGAGCTGCGGCTGGATAAAGTCACTGATTTTACTCTCATAGGTAATAAATCGCTGTGTAACTTGCAAAGCATTTATATTTCGGAACTTTCAAGATGTGCCTCCAATTACTTGACACATGTACGCTCTCTCACCATCATTTGGCCACGGTCACTCATGTTGTAGAAAGCCATCAGCTTTCAACTGAAAATGAACAGGAATGTACCGCTTTGTCATTGCATGTCGCTGGAGGTGTGCATGGGGCTTAAGGAGAAATCCAACAAATGGGTGTCATTGATAGAAGCCTCAAAAACTCATTTTTTGCAGTTTTGAATAATATTTTTGATCTTTACTTAAATATACAGAGAGTAATGATTTTAATATTTAATTGCTTGTGGTTATTGAGGAAAAGATGGAACTTTTTGATCTACAAGTGTGGCCATTTTCACCAACCTAAATTTTCAACAAACAAAAACTATACATTTATCACTTGTTGATAAAAGCGAACAGTTTTTTTTTTTTTTTATTTCCAATCACACTCTAAAGAAATTATTCGTTTTGATTAACTGGGTATTTTTGTTTAAATTCAAAATGATCTAAATGAAAAAATAAATATAGAAAAACTAAATTTTCCAAAAATAAAACACTAAATTATGAAGATAAATTAAAAATGTATTTTATTAAATAATATATGTTGTTGAATGTGCATAAAAATAACATTGTCATACCGCCCAGCCCTAATTCACACACTTCATTCAGCAGAGATTATTTGGAGTGTGTTCTCCCTCTCCTTCTGAGCGAGGAGAAGGAATTAATTATATACATATCTGCTAGACAAAGAAAGTTCGCAAATTATATTTAAAGACTTAATGGGCTGTTGAGGAAGAAGAGAATACATATATACAAATATATAGAAAAAAACAAACAAATTAAGACCAAATTAACTCAATGGAACAATACATGTTTCTTAAAAGGGGAGGGGGACTATATGTGTGAAAATGTTAAAATGAAACAGAAGGCAGGTTATCAAAGACATGTGTTCTCTTTCTAATCAGGCAGTGAGGCAATAACTGGTGGGACATACCGCTCTGGGCCACTGCTGTCTGGGACTGATACACTGGCATTGTACTGCATTGGTCGTGGAGGTTGGCATTGGGCAAGGGCATGATGTCAAGTAAGGTGCCCGTTTAAGGAGGGGCACGTTTATGGGCGGGGCCAACCGGGGTGTCAGGTGGGCGGGCGTTCAGGGGCGGAGGTTGGGCCAACATCAAGATGGGCAACGCAGGAGGGGCAAGTCGATCCAGTACATGGGCAACGGAGGAAGGTGGCCAAAAACAAACAAAAAAGTAAAGGAGAGGGAAGAGGGGGAGAAGGAATACATTTTTAATTGAATACAAGGCTATACTCATTAATCTACTGTCCAACTTTCTTTTTCTTTTTTGAAGAGACTTGGCAATAAACGCACAAGAAACAGGGCTGGACAGATCTAAAGACAGTTTTAAAGTAGAACCACTGGGCAACAGTGGTTCACACAGGACTATGGGTCAGCTCAAGAGTCAAGACATCTGTAATTGGGTTTTCAAAGTGGGGGAGAGTGAAAGAGAATGCCTTCAAGAACAAAGTCGAGAAGTAGTTCCCCTTTAATAGGCAATGTCAAAGACTCACTAAATGATCTCATATCAGAGAGCTTGTCTATCCAAATGAGCCAACCTATAGCTACAAAAATGGAAGATCTGCCCTCAGGATCAAATGCATAAAAATATTTCCTGGATTTCAATGGGATTGTAATGGACGGATTGGTGTCATGAGTTTTGATTTGTGTGATATCAAATCTGACTTGATTTGTTTTGGTTTTTTTGGGCTGATATAGATGAAATGCTCATGAAAACTGTTGGTCAAAGGATTTAAATTTGCTGTCAGAAATCTTGTTTCATTAGAAAACACTGCACAAATGTTCATGATATAGATGCAGTGTGTTCATATACTCACATCTGTGCGCAAAGCTTTAATGTTCTTGCCTCCCTTTCCAATCACAGCCCCTGCATTCTGAAAATAAAGCAACCATTGTTAAACCGGTCATCTTTATTATTAAAGTGATGGAGAAGAAACGTGAACGTTTATATCATACTCACTTTGCTCTGGAGAAGCACCCTGAGTTCTACCATTTCATCTGTATTGCGGGAGCGTTTGAATGCCTGTTCCTCATCCATGTCCTCAGCAGGGCGCTTGCCTGAGGGAGCGCAAATTTGGCACATGAGCCTCAACAACTAAGATGTTCCACTTTAAACTGTTCGTTCTGAGAAAGTGCAATCAAGGAATTCAAAACATAACCAGGCAATATCAGCTAAATTTAAAAGATGGCCAAGAATGCCACAATGGATGTCCACAGTCTGAAAAATTATTTAGCCTGCGAAAGTGTCTCCTTTAGAACTATACATTTTAAAAATAAAAGTAGTAGAAATAAATTTGGTTCACGTTTTATTGGTATTACTTAGGTCTTCATAGAATGTTGAAAAAAGTTGCATAAACAAATGTACAATTAAATAAACTAAAACTGAAATAGCAAAAATACAGCAGCAGCAAGGATGAAGTCAGCATAAATAAAATTAAAATAATATATTTTAAAGGTCAATTATGATATATATATATATATATATATATATATATATATATATATATAAAATACATATTTTAAAAAATTTACATTTATAAATACTATTAAAAATAAATAAAATTGAAATACAATAAAATTATATAAATAAACATTTTAAAACAAATAAATAAAATAAATAAAAAAACTATTTAATAAAATTACAAATAAATTAATTATTTATAAAATGTAATAAAAAAAAAAAATGAATACATATACTGATACATAACAAAAACATGCTGCACAGACACAACTGAGGTTGGGCTTGGTGCTGATGTTCCAGCGACAAGTTGATAAACTTTTAATATTTCACTTTCTTCATCAGTGGATTTGCTACAGTAGACATTAAACATGCTAAAAATCTATTTGCACTCATGACAGTATTTCTTTGTCCAAAAATCATACTTCCTTATTCCCACTTCTCATGGTTGAGCACGCACGAGCACACAAAGGCGAGAGCAAGAGCAAGCCAATCAATGTGCTTCACCAAAATGAAGTCAGAGTTAAATAAATAAATACTTTTCTGAGAAACAATGGAAGCAGTACTAATCCAGAGGTGCAATCGTTCCCCTCTGTGTAATGTGTGAGCTTTTAAAGTCTGCCCAAGCAAGATGAAGTGTAAGAAGGAAGTAAAGTAGTAGTCACACATATTTTATAGTTGGTTTATATGGTTTCCATTTCATAGTTTCTTGCAAGCATTGCTTTCCTTTGCCCAGATTCCTCAAAATATCTGTCAATTAAGTAAAAAACAATTTTTAACGTGTTAAAAAAACCTCCATAATCTATGATTCTGCAAAGAAAATTTCACCAGAGATTTATGAAAAGCAAACCTTGTCATTTTGCTGTCCACTCCTAATGCTGACAGATGATCAGTGTGGTTCAAGATTCTTTATTCGAGACTTTTAATAAAATCACTACATGAAAAAAATATTTCTAAAAACAAAGACTACAGAAAAAATGTGGATGGGCACTATTGAACTCTATTCTTAAACTATACTTTACCGTTAGTGTCAGTGTTACTGAAAGTGGTATCTTCGTCCTGCTGTTCAATTTCTGTCTCCATTGTCTTCAGCCAGCAGTGAAACTGGAATAGGCTGTCCTCGACGAGTAACTCTAAGAGACATAAACTGTCAGGAGTTAAAACAGATGGCGCAGACACCACCATACATCTTTAAATGTCAAATTTCAAAAACATCCTTAGAATAATTGTTAGGCTACATTTTTCTGGAGGCTAAAGTAAATGACATATCATATTAAAGTTTCAATTTTTTTTTAAAAGATAATTAAAAATTTAAAAGCTTGCTGCTTTTTTCAAATGACTTTTAGCTGATGTTAACAAGGCCTTATATACTTCTCAAAACCTCTAACCACCAGATGGTTCACAACTGGTTTTAATCAGGTGGCAGTGCAATGTTCTATCAGGACTATTTACTGTAAAACTAAATTGTTATATGTTACCAAGTCATAAATTTTTTTTTTTATAATATCAATCGATATATATTAATAAAAAAAAAACATATTTATCATTAGAATTAAATGATGTGTAGCCTTCTGGCATGACATACTAAAATGTTAATATTAATAAGTGAGAATGTGTGCTTTTGACATGAACAACAAGCAATATGAGATGATTTCTTTCTCCTTTGCTAATCACGGTTATTCTGTCACCCTAGCTCAAAATGATTACTTAGTTATTTCATGTCTTATTACTATATATTAATAATATTTCTCAAGCTATGAGTCATAAAATTAAAACCACAGAAACAACTTTTCACAACCGAATCATTTCCAGATTTAAGCAAAATCTCATCGCATACATTTTTATCCTGTTCAGTTCCGAAGCATGTCATTTCTCAGTTAAATAAGACTGCTGATACCACGATGCAATGATGACAATGCTATGATGCTGAATTCAACTATTTTCCGGCGGCAGTTTCATAGACATTCACACGTCAAAATAAATGGCAAAATATCCTAGTACTTTTCCGCAAACATGAACGTTCTTGTTTGAAAGCATACAATGTTAATATGTTTTGCGTAGGATTATTTAACTGGAGAATTCAAAACACGAACAAAAATATTGCGTTATACAATAAAAAACGCAATAAACATGTGAATTCAATATTAAAGAAACGTTTTCTAACATCAATTCTATATTTAACATTAAACTAAGAATATCTTTATTTTAATTACTAAAAACAACGTCTCGTTAAGTAACATTTGCACTGGTTTTTAGTATAAGGACTGGTTTAGGGCTGTGTCAAGGCCCAATGCTTCAAAATGGTGCGCAAGTAGCATTTAGCCTGCTAGCCTTACAGTTACAGTTAACGTTACCATTACAGATTTAGCGTTAATTGAAGGACAAACCTGCTATATTTACAGAACTTTACAAGAGGAACGCATGCAAAGTTTGTGCACTATAACGGAACAATCTTTGTGTACAATTTACCTAAACGCTTTTTTTTTTTTGCGGTTGCGATATGCGTGCACAAAATGGCTTGTTTTCCAGCTTAATTCTTATTGAGAGTAAAATTACAGCATGGGGTTCGGTTAGTTCAATTAACTTTTATTTATTTGTAAACCGACTGTTTTCGTATACAGCACTATACTTTGGCAAGGAAGTGGGGAGAGTGGTTGTCATTGACTGTTGCGTCTAATCAGCAGGAAACTCTCCATTTTGAGAAGTGCTTAGCAAGCTAGCTGGCTAATTTACACCACGGCAACGCATTTAATCTGGTCTAACTAACGTTCGACATTTCTGTAATTTATTACTCATGGCTATAACTTAAATATTGCAAACGAAAGTATCTTTGCAGTAACAAGAATCAAAATATATTACTAACCTGCAGGCAGCCCTTCCGTCACACCAATTTTCACCCGAAAATTCTACGCCTTCTGCCTCGATTCATTGTAGGGTTTGGTGCATTTCCAACCTCCGCCATTGGCTACTTCTACCACAAACGCGCAGTTCTATTGGTTTAAAAGACTGTCAATATAAGTTCTATGAATCTCATTGGGCAAAAGACCTGTCAACGATTTAATGTTGGCCCGCCCCTAAAGCCTTCGCTTACTTTAGGTTATCGTCATAGCAACTGAGAAGCACTCTTGTCTCGTTATCCTACGTTAACAGCTTGTCATCGTGTAGTCATCTGCAATAAATAAAAAGAGACGGTTTTATCACCTGATAAAGTTTGAAGTTAACGAATAACAACTGATAAAGGACCTCTCACGTCAGTCTTTTACATCTGACAGATTTAGTTACGTTAGGTCTAGTGTAACGTTTATGTAAAAAAACGTTACGTTGTTAGAAAACAACATTCTTTTAATTATAGTTACTTCATACTACTGCCTCTTTTGCGATTAAAAGCTGATGGGAACTTCATGTTTTGTGTTAAGAGGAAATATCAAATAGTTAATTCTGTAAAATATGCATAATGCATTTGTCGCCCTCTCCTGGTTGAAATATAACAGTTCGGCTCATTTTGGCTTGCGTTGTAGTAATTCCATAAATTAATGCCTCTGTGTGTAATCATTTGAAATAAACTCAAAAGCTTTATATGCGTGAAACTCTTTTATCTAAATAGGCTACGGACGTGCAGGAATACCAACATTGCAGTCAAGTGTTAAATTCTAAAGCGTAGTCTGATCATGTGAATCATCTATATATTGTTCGTGCCATTTCCTCTTCATTACACTGTGACTGAAATGCGAGACTGAAGAAAAAAAAACATCCTTGCATTTTGTTTAGAATTTGTTTTTTTTTTTAGATGCAGCCCATCTTGTGCGTCAAACAGCACGTCACACTCCGGTAATCGCTATTCATGAAGTTGTGGTATTGTTGAAAAGAGCAAGATGGAAAAGCAACACGGCCAGCTTAGATTGTAATAAACAAATAATAATAGGTAATAAAATATTAAGTAAATGACTCGAATGGAAAAACTGCTTTCTCCAGCCAATTCCAGATCCCCCCATCTCTGTCATAAACACATCTTCCCCCCCAAAAAAATCGACCCATTGACAACACAGGTGATCGATTATCGACGATATGGCATTGCTGAGAGCATCTTTAACGTTCCCCTCCACATGTAATTACAGCGATGGCTGAGGGAGATGCGGTCGGTAATCAATAGGCGCTTGCAGGTACGCGCTGCTGCCTCTTCACACGCGCGCGCACACGCACACTGTCTCGCTTGTTTTCTTCCCCAGCGCTGGATGTGAGACGTCAGCGTCACCACCGCAGCCCGTAGACACACACAGCCTGCGGCCACACGGTTTACCACCGCGTCTGGAATAAGCAAAGCCTGGACAGCGCACCGTATCAGCACGCGGACATTTCCCCGTCGCGGTATCACCTTTTCGCGGAGACCAGATAAGGCCACTCCATGACAGTCTCGCGTCGCGCACAACGTCTTTGCGCATCCCACAGCAGCGGCGTCTCATCTCGGAATTGCTGAAAATACTACAAGACATTACACAACGCCGAACGCACCGCGCTAGACCTGCTATGACCGCAGGGGTTCGTGGAATGGCTCGCTGGGGGTTGTGTGGGTTTTTATTCGGGCTGCTGAGGATCAGCTCGGCTTGTCCTGTGTCGTGCTTTTGCAATGCCTCGAGGATCTCGTGTATCGATCAAGAACCAGGGATCGAGGATTTCCCTGTCTTGATACCGGAGTCTGACATGGAGAACATCACGGATATGTAAGTGAAGCGCTTTAGTGAGAAATACACCGGGAGACCTGCTCCAGCTTCACGGATGCGTGAAAAAACATGCGCGCGTGTGTGTGTGCGTGTTTGTGAGCGTGTGCGCGCGAGGAGTGTGTGGGTAGATTCCTCAATCCGTCGAGGGCCAAAATAAGTTTAGTGCACTGCTATTCTGTGACATCCACAACAAGCCACCGATGTGGGCATTTCTGGAGTTTGCAGCGATATTTTTTGGCCGTGCAATTGCATATAAGCTCCAGATATCAAACAAGACCAGCATGACATGCAACAGACATCATGTGTCGTGTCCGTGCCTGGAAGAGGAAGGTAGCGGTTGTAAGGGGTGGGGGCCACGGTAAATAAGCAAGAAGTTGGCGTTATGGCATATCTAACGGGTCTTTTTATAAAGATGGTCATTCAAAGAATAATTTAACGCGGCTGCTGCTGACTCACCTCGGCTGACTTTCTGTACCAGAACAGGAGGAGCGGACAAATAGACGCTATCGACTTACACTAAAATGTATAAACTGGCCGCATAACAAAATTAGATGCATATCGGTGTAGATTTAGTGTCCGCTTAATGGAGCTCTATCAGTGCTGATCTGATCTGCTCCAGTGTCTGCATTAGGCAGCAGCACTGACAGACTAGCCGACTTGAGAGACCGTCAAATGGTTTGGGGCTTGAGGGGGGGAAATGTGCTTTTAGGCCTGCCGTGAAGGATGCGCTAATAAACAGCCGTTATTTCATTATGGAATAAAGTTTTACTCGTGTATTATTGCATGAATTGTTGTGTAATATGCTAGTCGGGGAGTAGGCTAGCCTAACGTGTCCGCAGAGCAATAGGCATCGGCGCCTACGCAAATATGTCATTCCGTTTCCACGACAACGGCTCACCGGACCCACTCCAGGCATGTGCGCGCTGTAGTGAAATCATGGCTTTTCACGCTCACCTTTATTAACGTGTTCATATGGTGACGGGTTGATAAAGGAATGTCAAATTACCGTGTGTCTGCTTCTCTCTGAAGAGTAGTCCTTAATCATATAGAGTGATATTTCAATTTTTTCGTATCTCAGAGCTCTCTGAAATCAGTTGACTTGATTTTGTTAGGCGCTGAGTTAAAGTATCGATTCTTATATAGTATTTTTAATCTTATATTCACATACTTTGTATTGTTACATGTATTCCAATACCATTTCCCCTATATATATTCCAATACCATGCTAGGCCGATTCTAGTATTCTATTGGCTTGATTAGCCTAAGTTTGTGTTCTGGTTTAATTGAATAATTTAGTACTCGAATTTAGCTACCACACTAATAAAAGGAGCCAAAATACCATCATTGGGGATCACTGTTATTATTATGGAAGAAAAAGCTTATATTAAAAAAGCATGCTGTTACCCCTAAAGGTTTTGTATTGGCTTTAGTGGTTTTATCATGGATAATGTTTCATTCTACAGTAGGAAGAAAATGAGGTAGAAAATGTTCTGTAAAACAAATAAATGTTTAATTAAAGGTTGAAACGACCTCTTATGACATTACTCCAAAACCCCTCTTTTAGAATCATGTTCATGTGTTTGTATATGATCAAAATGTGGCAATAAAACTTTACATTTATTTTTTTCTATTACTATTACTGAACTTTCTATTGCTATTCTGTCAAAGACAGATGTATCAATTTCCTTACAAAAATAGGCAAACTGTTTTCAACATTGATGATTATACACTGTAAAAAATGCAGGGTTCCACACAATTTATTCATGTTGTCCCAACACAAATTGATTAAGTTAACTTAACACTTTTAACAAATATATGTGGATTGAATATAAAAAAATTAAGTTGTCCCAATTAGGGTTGCACGGTTTACCGGTACTATGGTAGTATCGTGATACTATGGCTCTAAAATACTGGCGGTGCCACTGTAGTTTGCAAACGGGAGTATCGTCATTAATAGTTTATCTGCAATAGATAATGTTGCATGTGGAAAAGTCACTAAAATGCTCACACATTTGTGCAACAATAGAACATTTTATTTTAATAGTCTGTGGAGCCCTTTAAGGTTGCAAAGCTGTAGAATTCGCATCTTTTATGGTAGCCTATTGCACCTTTTCCAACACTTCTATTCGAACGCACATCGGTTCATTTAAGTTCCTGTTATTATGATTTAGTAGCTACAACAACCGTGACTATCTCTTTAAAAGAACAACTCACAAAGTGACATTTTGAATTACTTTGGATTGTGACCTGATAAGACTGAAAAAAAAAAACAGGAAACCATTGAAACAAATTTTGACCACTTCATATGGCTTAATTTTGTTGGAAAAAAATGCTCTCTTGTAACAAATTTCATTCGGTATAATTTGTATCTTTATTTTAAAGTATTTTTGTTGTGAGTGAGGTGCAAATAATACTTTTTGGCCGTAAGGGAATCATGAATCATATTCAAGCAGGCCTATTATAACAAAAAATATAGTATTTCTAGCAATTTTCTTTATAATTTGAATTATGAATTACAGTATCGCAATACTACTTGGTATCGTGATACTTTATTTGGTATAGTATCATAAGATTAACTAATGGTATCACGACAACAACCCCAGTCCCAATGAAATCTCAAGAATTGTGTTGTTTCAGCTCATTTTAGATAAGTAGTTTGAACGAGCAAAAACAAAAAATATTATTTTGAGTGTAAGTAATGTTTTCAGAGCATCCAATTAGTATATTTGAATAATTTCTGTAGGATTGTGTAGGATTACAATAAAAACTGTTATTTTAAGTTGTAATAATATTTCACTTTTACTGCAGCCTTCTGAGAGACTTCTTCCAAAAACATTAAAATATCTGGTGAAACGTTTCTGTAATTCTTCTCAATAAGGTTCCACTTGTTTATATTGGTTAACACATTAACTGATAATAACCAACAATAAACAATTTGTAAGAGTATTCAATATTATTTGTCTTTTCTAGTTCATAAAAATGCAACTGTTCATTGTAAATTTAGGTTAGCTTGAATCTATTACTAAACACTAACAAAAACAATGTTGGATTGTATTAATGCTTTACTAAACATTAACATTAGAATTAACTTAGGTTCATAATTGATTTAGAAGTATTTTCTCTGATAGTTAACTAATGTTGTTAACTAATGGTCACAAATAAAATACCCTTTTTTTAAATAAGTTTTCATTTCTTACCATTAGTTTACTATATTATTTTACATGAACCAATAATAAAAACGCAGCTTATACAGAATTAATTTTAGTTAAAGTTTACTAAGATTTCTTTGTATTTGTTAACATTAGTTACAGCATGACACAACAAACAATTTCAAGTTTACTAATGTTAACAAAGATTAACAAATGCTATAAAAATAAGGCTAATTGTTTTGTCTAATGTTACTAAATTAAATAACACTGTAAAGAGTTGGCAAAAATCTCACAGATTATAAACTGTTGGTCCATACTGCCATGTTTTCTAATCATAAACCCTGATTACTAAATGTTGCATTAAATGACAAAAAACTATTAGTTAAATCATCAAACACATTATTGTACCTTAACACGCACAGTTGAAGTCAGAATTATTCACTCCGCTTTTAATTTTTTTTCTTTTTTAAAAATATTTCCTAAATGATGTTTAACAGAGCAAGGAAATTTTCACAGTATGTCTGATAATATTTTTTTCTTCTGGAAAAAGTCTTATTTGTTTAATTTCGACTAGAATAAAAGCAGTTTTTAATTTTTTAAAAGGTCACAATTATTAGCCCCTTTAAGCTATATATTTTTGATAGTCTACAGAACAAACCATCGTTATACAATAACTTGCCTAATTACCCTAACCTGCCTAGTTAACCTAATTAACCTAGTTAAGCCTTTAAATGTCACTTTAAGCTGTATAGAAGTGTCTTGAAAAATATCTAGTAAAATATTATTTACTGTCATCATGGCAAAGATAAAAGAAATCAGTTATTAGAAATGAGTTATTAAAACTATTAGGTATGTTGTTGAAACTATTAGAAATGTGTTGAAAAAATCTTCTCTCCGTTAAACAGTAATTGAGAAAAATAAATAAACAGGGGGGCTAATAATTCTGACTTTAACTGTATGTAAGAGTTGACTCATTATTTATTTCTTTTCCACAGATATATATCAAATCAAAAAAGGCTATTTACAATCAACGAGGACCACATGAAGTTCTACTCGAATCTCAGGAATTTGTAAGTATCTAAGTGTTCCCGATTAATTAACATGTTAATGCCATTAATATGACTTATGCGAGCAAATATTGTCTCACACAGAACAGTGACCAATACCCACCTAACATATGTATCTACCATGGCCTTCTTCAACAATTCCAAGCTTCAATATCTGTGAGTCTGGTTTTTAATACTTTATTAACATTAAACAAGATAATGTCACATGATCAGTGTTTTTAATAGTTTTCATAAATGTTTGTTCCTGTCTTTTCCTGTAGGAATCTCAGAGACAATAACTTATCAACACTCTCTTGGATGGCAATTCGTAATTCAAACTTATCAACTTTGTAAGTTCTTATTTTTCACAAAAATACATACAAAACTGTATGTGGGTTGTTAATTTAATGAATTTAAAGTACAGTAAATGGTTACACACTTCTTTGTCTTCCATGGACCTTTAAAAACTGCTGTGTTATTTAATACTTTTGAGTAGGGCTGCACAATATATTGTTTCAGCATCGATGTCGCAATGTCATCATTCGCAATAGTCACATCGCAGAGTTTGCAATGTTAAGTTTGTATTATAATTCATCATTTGCATGTGTTTTTGATGCCTGTGATTGTATAATGACCTTAAAAGCATTAAGAAATTGTACCGTTTGGGACTTTAACAATGATTAATTGTATTAAATAATTTTTATTATTCAGTTACTGTACTTGAATACTGTTAGACTGTTAACGATCAAATACTTTTTCAATTGTTTCTGTTTCTTGACTGTATGTATAGATTGCTATGCATGAAAATACTCACAACACATGCAAATACAGAAATGCACTGCAAATAGCACAGACCACATTATAAATATTTTTTTTTTTTGGGGTGGGGGGGGGGGTATAGATTGTTTATTAGATTTTATGGCGATGCATTCCCACTGCAAAATCATCCTAATTGATCTAACCTTATAAATTCTTTACAAATAGAGGTATTAATTAATCTAGTGATATTGTATTAACATCACAATATAGATCGCAAAATAAAAAAATATTGCAATGCTAGATTTTTCCAATATCGTCCAGCCCTACTTTTGTGCCAAATCTCAAAACTGTCCTATTGTGTGACTGTCTCAAGCATATTTCAGTAAATTACAGCTTTTATAAATTATTAAGAAAATTGTAAAATCATTAATAAATACCTCAGGCCTAATTTTGCAAGGGGATATTCCTGTAAATTGCAATCATTTTTTTTAATCCATATATTTCTAAAAATATAGGAACTTAATATATTTTGTCACTGAATACCATGTCCTATTGTGTGATGCTTGGTGTCGATGTTAAAGTGGGTAATTCCACAGATAGCTTTAATTAGTTAAACAAACCAAGATCAAGATCATGTGACTGAAGCCCCCTGTGAAGCCTATGACGAGCACCTGTTAAATTTTTGCATCAGATTTTTCAACATATTTAACATTTTTAGAGCCACTATAAAATGTCTAAAAGATTTGTTCTCCTTTGGTGTGACATCGCTGTTTATTGAAATGTCCAACAAGTCTTGACAAATCATGGAGAAAAAATATATTATTCATAATTTAATTTAAAATATATAGTACTATGTGAAGATGTCCAACAATGAAGATAAATCACTCTCACGCTATTTGTATATTATTAAAAGTTGTCTTTAATGTCACACCATAGGAAGTATTTAAGTTACCGTTTAGTGAAAATAAAAAAAAAGTGATATTATTGATAAAGTTAATGACCCTTTTTATTTTCTAATTCTCAGATATTCTCAAACTTTCTTTAGTAAAAGCTTTTTTAATGTCTTTTTGTCAACTAGCCGTGTACACTGTGCTCTTTCTGAAATCTGTTTGGGTTTGCATTAGGTTGCTCTCTGGGAACCCATTGCAATGTGCATGTGAGAACATCTGGATCAAAGTCTGGTTGGATGACAGTGAAAGAGATGTTCTGCAGTGTCTACAGGAAGGAGGAAGAGCAAAAGCCCTCTCTAGACTTACTCTGCCTGCATGTGGTATTGGAAATAGAACTAATGGAATACTATTTGTTATGAGATGTATTAAAAAGTAGTTTTTGCATACATAAAAATTGTGTCATTTTTTCAGAGTATCCACGTGTTGAGGTCTTCCCCACTGATGTCAGTCAAATGGCAGGAAGTGATGCTACAGTGATATGTAATGCGTCAGGCTCCCCAACTCCTGAGCTCACCTGGACCTTAAATTCCAGCGAACACCCTCCTCTCTCAACAAGCCACGAGGTAACACTCTGTTTGCTTTTGAAGTAGAAATTAGTTTAGTATAACACACACTAACATAGTCCTGTTAAGAGTTTCTGTGGTTTGTATTGTATATAGACAGCACACAAATGCAAGGACTTGTAAAGCAGTTGTTCACCCAAAAAGTAATATTGATCCACTACTCTTCCTTACATTGTTTCAAATCTGTGAGACTTTTGTTTTTCCTTGAAAAACGCAACATTTCTGTCTGTCCATTGAGAATGTAGTCCAACAAGACTTCAAAGAAAAGATATGAAAAAGTCTGAAATGTAATCCATATGAATTGAATAAGAAGAGAATGATGCTCTGTATTTTATAAAGCAGTAAGTTACTACACCTCACAACAAGAGCAATGATTAAACAGTTTAAATACAACTGAAAAACTGTGAAAAATGCTTAATGTCCCAGTGAATAATGGGAACAAGTGTGTCAGAGTTGAGTAGCTTTTTCTTAATTGTATCACACAGGAAAGTATTACAAGTAAAGCTTAAGTTATAAATTCATATTTTAATTTGTATAATTCAATTCATGTTTATTTCTATAGCTTTTTTGCATTGTAGATTGAGTCAAAGCAGCTTAACATAAAAGTAGTAAGTTGAAACGATGTCAGTCCAGTTTTCAGAGTTGAGTTGTATAAGCTGAAATAGAATTAACTTTACATTTATTTTCATGCCTGATTTCATCACTGAATATTTTTATTAGTGCATATGCACAGATTAATGTATGTATGTGAATAAAACCATGTAGAAATCTGATATATGGCAATATATGCAAATTACACATAAATGAAGTTCACATTTGTATTTAACAAATTTAAATAATATATTAGATATGCGCTATATATTTCAAAATGCTACAAAAATGGCTGTTTACGTATCGTATATATATTTTTCAGCCATTGGAATTACATTAATGTACATGTATGTCCAACATATCATATATGGCCATATATGAACATTATTATAGCTAATATATTTGAACATATGTACATTTGGAACTTCAATGACTGAAAACTAAATATATGTAAATGGCCATTTTTAAAATATTTTAAAATGTTGCATATATAATACATACACTATTTTATATATGTAAAATCCAAATATGAACTTTTACATCATATTTGTAATTTGCGTATGTTCACATATATCAGATTGCTATATGTGAAAAGTTAACATATGAAGCTTGTCTGAACAGAAGATTTTAATATTATTATATGAAGATTTATATTGATTTTATTTATTATTATATGGATTGATAATATGGGATCAATTCATTACAATGTTCATATAAAACCATGAATGAACCATGAATGTTTTGTGGGTTGGACTTTCAAATGACAGATTAAAATCCCTCAGGATTCAGTAATAATATCTTCATTTCATGTTTCAAAGACTAACAAATTTCTTGGGCTTGGAATGATATGAGGGTGAGGTTTGACTGTTGACAGAAAACACATTTTTGGGTCAATTGTTTTTAACAAAATATGAATTCAGTCATTTTGCAGTTTGATTCAATTTGATGTAAAAATGTCTTAACTTAGTTTTTTTTTCACTGATAACAACTGCACGCACATGTGCACTGTGATTAGTATTCAGTTCTAAATAGGGCTAAAGACTCTAAAGTAACTAGAGTTTTTACATAAACTCCCCCTTTCTGTTGATACATAGCCCGATCTTCCACAAAACTGTAACCTTAGATCCTGATGATAAACTAGGTGGAAAACAGACTTACTGTATGTACAGTAATCGTATTTTACTGTTGTAGGCCTATACAGCATCAGTTTTAACCTCTACTTCTTATACCAGTTTTACACATTAAGGACCCTTAAACACTTAATCTCTGTAGCTTCCTGTAATGGGCTTTCAGATATCATGATTGATCACAGCACTGAAACCACAGATGCTTGACTCTAGCCTTTGAAAGCTTTGTGTTTCCATTAATATTTAAAATGGAATATATTCATAATCTCAACATCTATATTTTACAATGGAAAAAAGTATTTACTTTACTACTTACATTAATGAAGTCAAGAAAACCCCAGCTTATATGACAAATTAAATAGACTGAGGTGTAGAAGAACATTATTTAGCTTCAGCTAATGCTTTCTTTGGCTGAGATGCTTAGCTTCTAGTTAAACAAGACTAAGGCATCATGAATGTAATTAAACCTGTCCAAGTAACTCGTCAAGTAACTTGACCAGGGGTGCGTTTTCGAAAACCATCGTTAGGCAACTAAGGTCGCAAGTTCCATCGTTACATAGTTCGTTGATTTGGCGTTTCCCAAATCCATCGTTCCAACTAAGATTCGCAAACTGCGTTGCAAACTTGTATGCTTGCAACTACACCTCTAGAGCTGTAGTTAGAAGAATAGTTCCCAGTTATCCACCCAAAGCCCTATTCCTTTCGAACATTCCAACATTTAACTGGGAATGATTTAAAAAAAACATTAAGGTCATCTCTATTACATTAATTTCCTTTCAAAGTTTTTTTACAGTTCAGTTTGAGCGATCTCCATATTAACAATTGCGTTCCCTTCGTAGTGCACTTTGAAATTATTTATTTCATTTTGAAAGCAGCCGTGGCTCATGATGAAAGCTATAGGTGACCTTTGGAAAGCGGAATCTACATTACGTCTCCAAAGCTTGAGAAAATAAAAATATATAGCATACGTTAATAGTGTTAATTTTTAGTAGCTTAAGCTATTTATTAAGAAATGTATACTACTGCGTTGGGCCAATATGCTAGAATATTTCTGCAGTGGTTTGATATATATACTGTATTTATATATAATAATAAGAATAATAATTCCTTACATTTATATAGCGCTTTTCTAGACACTCAAAGTGCCAGACTGCACACTACACACCAGTTGATTGGTAGAGAGGAGATGAAGTGATGAAGCCAAGTGTGATATGGGGATGGTTAGAAGGCCATGATGGACAGAGGCCAGTGGGCAAATTTGGCCAGGATGCCGGGGTTAAACCCCTACTCTTTTTTGAAGGACATCCTGGTTTAATGTCTCATCTGAAAGACGACACTTACTGAGCAGTATAGAGTCCCCTTCACTATACTGGGCAGTTAGGACCCACACAGACCACAGGTTGAGCATCCCCTGCTAGCCTCACTAACACCACTTCCGGCAACAACCTGGCTTTCCCATGTGGTCTCCCATCCAGGTACTGACCAGGTACTGACTCACCCTGCTTAGCTTTAGTGGGCAACCATGTGAGAGTTGCAGAAAGCTAACTGCCGATATATATATATATATATATATATATATATATATATATATATATATATATATATATATATATATATATATATATATATATATATATATATATATATATATATATATATATATATATACTAAAGTACTATAAACTATATATATATACTATATATATATACTGCATATGGGGCAACGCAGTGGCACAGTAGGTAGTGCTGTCGCCTCACAGCAAGAAGGTCGCTGGTTCGAGCCTCAGCTGGGTCAGTTGTCGTTTCTGTGTGGAGTTTGCATGTTTTCCCTGCGTTTGCGTGGGTTTCCTCCGGGTGCTCCGGTTTCCTCCACAGTCCAAAGATGTGCGGTACAGGTGAATTGGGTAGACTAAATTGTTCGTAGTGTATGAGTATGAGTGTGAATGAGAGTGTATGGATGTTTCCCAGAGATGGGTTGCAGCTGGAAGGGCATCCCCTGCGTAAAACGTGCTGGATAAGTTGGTGGTTCATTCCGCTGTGGCGACCCCGGATTAATAAAGTGACTAAGCCAAAAAGAACATGAATGAATGAATGAATTATACTGCATATGTATATAAAACTAGTATATTATGTACTGTCATCATGGTAAGACAAAAAGTTAATAGGAATTAGTTATTAAAACTATTATGTTAAAAATCTTCGCTTCATTAAATAGCACCTGGGAAATATCTGAAAACAAAATTGACAGGAGGGCATCATTTAGTTTTTAGCTATAGATGTATTTTTACTATATACAGTATAGCCCAAAATTGTTCATACTTCTGGCAAATTATGACTTTAAGTTTCTTTTATTCAACTAGCAAGTAATTTTTTGACACAGGCTTCTACTACAATATAAGATGTTGTACAAGAGGAATCATTGTGCAATTTTTCTTTTTTACATTTGAACAAAAATGGCATGTCCAGTGGCATGTACAGTGCTCAGCATATATAAGTACACCCCTCACAAATCTATCTTTTAAATTCATATTTTTATTAGGAAGCTCTACAATATTTTATTTGTGCATATACATTAGATTAGTCAGTACTGAAGCCTGAAATCTGGAGCTTACCTAACAAAATAACTTACGATAACGGTCCAAAAACTAGTACACCCAAGTGTATATGTAGAAAAATATTAAATACAAATTTTAAAAAAAGAGGAAAAATCAAGAGAAGCAAAAAAATTTAGTTAAAATTTTGCAGGTTATCATTTTTTTTTTGCAATATTTAGCTTGAATTTTATTGAATTATCCTTCAATTTCTAAATATGTTTGGTGATTAAAATAATATTTTAATAAATATATCTGTTTAATAAATCTGTTTTGTTTAAATGCACCAAAATACATTGCCTATACTCACTGAGAAATGGATCAAAATATTCATTTTCAAAATGGGGTGTACTCAATTATGCTGAGCACTGTATTAGTATTACAAGTTTTACATAGCCAAGAATATTTACAGTAACATTCAGCATTAACATGTTGTTATCAGGTCAGAAACGAGCTGTTGTTTCTTTCTCACAGATCAGCAAAATGGACCTGCAGTCTGTGCTGACTCTAAATGGACTTTCACCTAATGACAATGGCAGAAAGCTCATTTGTAGTGCTGAAAACATCGTGGGCCAGATCGAGGCTACAGTCATGCTCAATATTTCTTGTAAGAACTCCATGTGTGTTGTGTGGATTTAGTTTGCATTGTTTTGTTAGGTAAGGGTGACTCCTCTTCAAGAAGGCATAAATCTCTTTATAAATAGGAATTATTATTAGTTTGTCCTCATGGTGAAAAAAATTACAGGAAGTGATTTGAATGTCTCAGTCACTGTTTCTTGAGCAAACTAAAAAGTGAAAAGCACAGTTTGAAAATATAGTCATTTATTATGAATAATTATATTCCTCCTGGTTCCAGCACTGTAAAACCCAAAAAGTTAAAGTAACTAAACCATTTGAGGAAACTGATTGCAACAAACCATTTAAGTTCAAAAACTAACCTAAATGAGTACTGTGAACTTACTCCATTTAAGTTGAAGTAATGAGGTATTTAATTAAGTCATTACCTTCAACACTGAGTTCAAAACTCTTTTTAAATGAGTAGAATTAACTTTCAGTCAATTTTGAGTTTACTACACTCATTTTATTTGATAAAGTTAACTGTTGGGTTTTACAGTATGGCCTTTATGTTTCTTGAGGTTTGTCAGCTTATTAGACTCTTCCTGAATTGTCATTAACTTTTTAAATTTGGAACAATTGCAAAATTGGAATTGATTACAGAAAACAGGGTGATTTGTTATAAAAGCAGGTTAAAGTTCTTCACTTTATTTAATGATCACATTCATTTGATCGTGGATTGATAGGATATCCAAGGCTGTATGTCCTGTGGAATTTTGTTATTTTTTAGTGCAAATCATGTCAAGTGGTAGAAGCAATTCAAATTCAGAACATGAACAGGTTGCATGACTTTGTCAGCTTTATGTTCACATTATTTTTTTTCATACACTACCAATCCAAAGTTTATTGATGAAATTACAAAAAATAAATATTAATAAAAACAAAATACAGAAAAAACTGTGAAATTGCTTTTTTTTTTTTTTTTTTTTTGAAATATTAAATAACTTTTATTTAATGTAGAATTCTTGTGGTTTAAAGCTGAATTTTGAGCACAATTAGTCATTTGATGCTTCAAATTTTCTAGTATCATGATCTGCTCAAGAAGGAACTATTATTATTGTTTTTGTTGTTGTTGTTAGCTTGGAAATCTGAAAGAATATGAAAAGTACCATTAAAATGTATTTACTTATTCATATTATTCAAGAGTGAAAGTTTATCATGTAAAAATATTGCAAATAAAAGCTATTATTTTTCTTTTTTTATCAAGGAATCCTCAAAGTAGAATGTATCACAGTTTCCTTAATACTATGAAGCAGGACAACACATCTTGAGCACTGATAACTGTAAGAATCTTTGTTAGGGATTTTGTACCAGTAATAGCTGGTCATAATAGAACAGCACATCATCATATAATGATTTGTGAACAAACATGTGACACTGAAGACTTGAGCAATGATGATGAGAATGCAGCTTTGAATCACAGGAATAAATTCAATTTGATTTACATTTAATAGGAAAACAGTTATTCAAATATGTAATAATATTTCACAATTTCACAGTTTGTACTGTATGCTTTTATAAAAACAAATACACAGCAAAATACTTTTTCTTTTATTTTGAGTTTTGTCTTGTTTCTAGTCCAAATATTTATAGATTCCTAAATCAAGAAACATTTTCTAGACAAGTAAATTATTGTCTTGTTTTCAAAAATTACATGTCAAAGTTAAGTGATTTTTTTCCATAAAATAAGTAAAATAATGTTGTTTTCGCTTTGAAATAATATTACGTTGCTTACCCCATTGGCAGATTATTTTGCTTGTTTTAAAAAAACTCACTTAATTTTGAAATACAGTGCATCCAGAAAGTATTCATAGTGCTTCACTTTTTCCAAAAAAATTTTATGTTACAGCCTTATTACAAAATGGATTAAATTCATTTATTTCCTCAAATTTGTACATAAGATTTTTTGAAATTGTTGCAAATTTAATAAAAATAAAAAACTTGAAAAATCACGTGTACATAAGTATTCACAGCCTTTTCTCAATACTTTGTTGATACACCTTCGACAGCAATTACAGCCTCGAGTCTTTTTGAATATGATGCCACAAGCTTGGCACACCTGTCTTTGGGAATTTTTGCCCATTCCTCTTTGCAGTACCTCTCAAGCTCTATCAGATTGATTGGGAAGCGACAGTGTACAGCCATTTTCAGATCTCTCCAGGGATGTTCAATAGGATTTAGGTCTGGGCTCTGGCTGGGCCACTCAAGTACATTCATTGAGTTGTAGTGAAGCCACTCACTTCTGGCGGCTTTGAGTCATTGTCCTGCTGGAAGATGAACCGTCGCCCCAGTCTGAGGTCAAGAGCACTTTGAAGCAGGTTTTCATTCAGGATGTCTCTGTGCATTGCTGCATTCATCTTTCCCTCTATCCTGACTTGTCTTCCAGTTCCTGCTGCTAAAAAACGTCCTCACAGCATGATGCTGCCACCACCATGCTTCACTGTAGGGATGGTATTAGCCTGGTGATGAGTGGTGCCTGGTTTTCTCCTAACGTAACACCTGGCATTCACTCCAAAGAGTTCAATTTTAGTCTCATCAGACCAGATAATTTTGTTTCTTGTGGTCTGAGAGTCCTTCAGATGCCTTTTGGCAAATTCCAGGTGGGGAGTGGCTTCCGTCTGGCCACTCTGCCATACAGGCCTGATTGGTGGATTGCTGCACAGATGGTTTTCCTTCTGTAAGGTTCTCCTCTCTCCACAGATGAACGCTGGAGCTCAGACAGAGTGACAATCAGGTTATTGATCACCTCCCTGACTAAGGCCCTTCTCCCCCGATCACTCAGCTTAGATGGCTGGCCAGCTCTAGGAAGACTCCTGGTGGTTCCAAACATCTTCCATTTACGGACGATGGAGGCCACTGTGCTCATTGGAACTTTCAGAGCAGCAGAAATTTTTCTGTAACCTTCCCCAGCTTTGTACCTCGAGACAATCCTGTCTCGCAGGTCTACGGGCAATTCCTTTGTCTTCATGCTTGGTGTGTGCTTTGACATGCACTGTCAACCCTGGGACTTTATATTGACAGGTGTATGCCTTTTCAAATCATGTCCAATCAACTGAATTGACCACAGGTGAACTCAAATTAAGCTGCTGAAACATCTCAAGAATGATCAGTGGAAACAGAATGTACCTGAGCTCAATTTAGAGCTTCATGGCAAAGGCTGTGAATACTTATGTACATGTGATTTTTCAGGTTGAAATTTGCAACAATTTCAAAAACTCTTTTTTCACATTGTCATTATGGGGTATTGTGTGTAAAATTTTGAGGAAATAAATGAATTTAATTCATGTTGGAATAAGGCTGTAACATAAAAATGTGGAAAAAGTAAAGTGATATGAATACTTTCCGGATGCACTGTATTTCTGGAAAGAAGACAATATTTTGCTTGTCTAGAAAATCTTTCTTGATTTAAGAACAAACATTTTTTTTGCAGTGTACAGCCTTGGTGAGTAAAATTAGCTTATTTTAAAACCTGAAACAATCTTACCGGTTCCAAACGTTTGACTGGTAGTGTATTATAGTGGAGAATTTGTCAATGTGTTTTGTCTAGCTTTAGTTGCATTTTTAGCTACACAAAAAAAAGCTTCCAGGTCATGGACTGTAAGGAAATTTTGTAATGTAATTTTTCTATATGTTGTGCTGTTTATTTTTGTGGTTAGGCTAATTTTGAATTCAATTTTATTGATGTTACACTCATCAACGTAAATTATCTATTGTTGTTCTCATAGTCGCAATTAAAGTCATGCAAAATTATGAGCTAAAAAATTATTTTAGTAATATACAAAGCACAAAAACACCCTGTTTTTTGTTCATTATATGTCATGAAAATTCAGCTTTTTAGTTTTAAAAAATCTGGGAATTTGATATTTTGTTTAAAGTGGCAACCCAATTGTGGCGGCATGGTGGATCAATGGTTACCACTGTCGCCTCACAGCAAGAAGGTTGCTGGTTCAAGTCCTGGCTGGACCTGTTGGCATTTCTGTGTGGAGTTTCTGTGGCTACCAATGATAAATAAGGGCCTAAGCCACAGGTGTCAAATCCAGTTCCTGAAGGGCTGCAGCTCTGCACAGTTTTGTTCCAACCCTGCTTCAACACACTTATCTGTAGGTTTCGAACAAAACTGAAGGACTCAATTAGTTTGATCAGGTGTGTTTAATTAGAGTTAGAACTAAACTGTGCAGAGCTGCGGCCCTTCAGGAACTAGATTTGACAGCTGAGGCCTAATCCAAAGGAAAATGAAGGAAAAAGGAACACTGTATTATTGCAGACTTGTGTTTCTTACAATTCAAATCAATACATTTCTAAAGTATTATGAGTTTTACTGTACTTTAATATTTTATTATCTCTGAATGTATGAATTGCAAGTCTTGCACATTCACAATAACTAGTTTACTTTTGCATTGCTAAACAAGATATAATGAATGAAACACTGTGTGCAATATGATAATGCTACATCTTTATATATATATATATATATATATATATATATATATATATATATATATATATATATATATATATATATATATATATATATATATATATATATATATATATATATATATACAGGCAGTGCAGAATTATTAGGCAAGTTGTATTTTTGAGGAATAATTTTATTATTGAACAACAACCATGTTCTCAATGAACCCAAAAAACTCATTAATATCAAAGCTGAATATTTTTGGAAGTAGTTTTTAGTTTTAGCTATTTTAGGAGGATATCTGTGTGTGCAGGTGACTATTACTGTGCATAATTATTAGGCAACTTAACAAAAGACAATTATATACCCATTTCAATTATTTATTTTCACCAGTGTAACATCTCAACATTCACAAATATACATTTCTGACATTCAAAAACAAAACAAAAACAAATCAGTGACCAATATAGCCACCTTTCTTTGCAAGGACACCCAAAAGCCTGCCATCCATGGATTCTGTCAGTGTTTTGATCTGTTCACCATCAACATTGCGTGCAGCAGCAACCACAGCCTCCCAGACACTGTTCAGAGAGGTGTTCTGTTTCCTTTCCTTGTAAATCGCACACTAGATGATGGACCACAGGTTCTCTATGGGGTTCAGTCAGGTGAACAAGGAGGCCATGTCATTAGTTTTTCTTTTTTAGACCCTTTTCTGCCAGCCACGCTGTGGAGTACTTGGACGCGTGTGATGGAGCATTGTCCTGCATGAAAATCATGTTTTTCTTGAAGGATGCAGACTTCTTCCTGTACCACTGCTTGAAGGTGTCTTCCAGAAACTGGCAGTAGGACTGGGAGTTGAGCTTGACTCCATCCTCAACCCGAAAAGGCCCCACAAACTCATCTTTGATGATACCAGCCCAAACCAGTACTCCACCTTCACCTTGCTGGCGTCTGAGTCGGACTGGAACTCTCTGCCCTTTACCGATCCAGCCACGGGCCCATCAAGACTCACTCTCATTTCATCAGTCCATAAAACCTTAGAAAAATCAGTCTTGAGATATTTCTTGGCCCAGTCTTGACGTTTTAGCTTGTGTGTCTTGTTCAGTGGTGGTCGTTTTTCAGCCTTTCTTACCTTGGCCATGTCTCTGAGTATTGCACACCTTGTGCTTTTGGGCACTCCAGTGATGTTGCAGCTCTGAAATATGGCAAAACTGGTGGCAAGTGGCATCTTGGCAGCTGCACGCTTGACTTTTCTCAGTTCATGGGCGGTTTATTTTGCGCCTTGGTTTTTCCACATGCTTCTTGCGACCCTGTTGACTATTTTGAATTAAATGCTTGATTGTTCGATGATCACGCTTCAGAAGCTTGGCAATTTTAGGAGTGCTGCATCCCTCTGCAAGATATCTCACTATTTTTGACTTTTCGGAGCCTGTCAAGTCCTTCTTTTGACCCATTTTGCCAAAGGAAAGGAAGTTGCCTAATAATTATGCACACCTGATATAGGGTGTTGATGTCATTAGACCACATATATGTGTGTGTGTATATATATATATATATATACACTTGGGTTTGAATAAAAAATTATATAAAACATAAAAAAGGTCACACTTTATTTGGATGGTCTGTTTGTTGAATTTAAGTTACATTGCAACTAATTCTCATTAGATTCTAAATAGATTGTTAGGTTGTGGTTGGGGTTAGGGTTAGTGTAAGTTGACATGTATTTGCAAAGTTTCTTATAGTCAGTTAAATGTCTGTTGAAGGAGCAGTATCAACATATATTAAGCAGACAGTCTACAAATACTCAAATGGACCATCAAAATAAAGTGTTCAGAAAACTAATATAAAGCTATCAATCATTAATCATTAGTCCAAAAGTGAAACAAACAAACTAAATAGGAGGCATTTGACATTAGTGCGAGTAAATTAGAGAACGAGAAGAGAAAATCTTTTTTAAGAGAATGGTAGTTGAACTACTGGGCGGTCTTTGAGAGTTCAAGATACATTTGAAATTGTGCCAAATGCTTAAGATTCAGGAAGTTTCCCCTCAAGCTATCACATTAGCTTACTGGGCCCAACAAAACTCACATTGTTGCATAACACTGCTTGAAAAAAACTTTGAAATTCTTTCCCACTTAATAGTAAGCTTTATGCCTTCTTGTATAATTTACTCATTTTATTTGGTTTGGTTCATCTGCTTTGCTACATACATACTGGAAGAAGTAGTTTAAACATAAAAATGATTGTCAAGAGATTCAGTGAGGATCATGTACTTACCCTTATGCCACCCCAAATCCATATTTTTGTCTACCCTGGAACACATAAACAGATGTTTTGCACAAGTTCCAAGCTGCTTTTTCCTATTTAACAAAATGCACTGGGGTCAACAAGATTTATTTTTAAACAAAATTAATATTTTTAGTCTGCAAGGATGCATTTACAGTGCTCAGCATAATTGAGGACAGACTATTTTGAAAATAAATATTTTGATCCCTTTCTTAGTGAATATAGGCAATGTATTTTAGTGCTTTTAAACAAAACCGATTTATTAAACAGATATATTTAGTCAAATAATATTTTAGTCACCAAACATATTTAGAAATTGAAAGATAATACAATTAAATTCAAGCAAAATATTGCAAAAAAAAAAACTACAAAATTTCAACAAAATTTTTCAATTTTTTGCTTCTCTTGATTTTTCCTTTTTTTAAATTTTTGTATTTAATATATTTCTATAACATATACATTTGTGTACTAGTGTACTAGTTATAGGTGTACTAGTTTTTGTTAGATAAGCTCCAGATTTGGCTACAGTACTGACTAATGTAATGTATATGCACAAATATATTATTGTATATCTTCCTATTAAAAATATAAATTTAAAAGATAGATTTGTGAGGAGTGTACTTATATATGCTGAGCACTGTATGACATATAAAAAGAATGTCATGGATTTGTTATTAATAGTTACGTCAAATGATTTAAGTGAAATGGTATTTTATTTATTTAAATCTTATATTATATTTCATACACAACCCGGTTTTCAAGTTTCAGAGCCGTCAAGCCGGATACTTAATCATCTGAAAGAGTATGTAAACGGGCCAATGAAATGCCAATGAGTTGGCAGCTTTAGCTTGCACAGCTGATGCTTGTTGCAATCAATTTGTCAATATAAGCACAGCGCGTGCAAGCTTAAGCATCCTTTTTTAGCTGAAGAGACTTTCACCTCAACAGCTAAGAGGCAATCGTTATGGTGAAGGAACATAGCTTTTCCGTTTCCCCCCTCAGGAAACGAGGGTTACCTTAGTAACCGGAGCGTTCCATTTTGGGAGGGCATCTTCAATGCTATGTAGAAAAAACTTCCACTATGGGGAAAAGTATGGAAAACGCCATAATGATTGAACCTTACCTTCGCTTCCGATGTGAGGTTTTGCCAGGCAAGAGAGAGCGTGAGCGCACCTGCATCACCAGAGGTGCAGTTATCCAATGTGTTCTCTGAGCCCTACTTATCCCACTTCAAAAGAAGATTTACGGATTTAGATGTATTTTTCGGGTGTCGCAAATGCGTCTAGATAATTTCTAGGAATTTAATACGACAGTACATTGGGAAAGCGCCTGACTCCTCCGCTGAGTCAGATGCTAGGGGCCTCGGAGGAATCTCTGCAGGGTTTGCCAAGCAGGGAACTTTACTGACAGAGTGAAATAAGCGCACATATCTCTGTGTTAGGGAGAATGGCGCAGCAAGCCTGTTACAACACCTTCACCGAGTTGTTTCCTTAATCACCAAGGGTTACCTAATCCCTTGAGGAAACCGGCTCAATCGCAGATTATAAAACCTTGCAAATGTGTTAGGTGTTACCCAGCCCGCAGCTCTACAGATGTCTGTTAGAGAGGCGCTGCGTGCACACGCCCAAGAGGAGCGAAGCTCCTGGGGGACACGGCTTTGGTAAGCTAGGGAGATGCCATCCACTGACCAGTGGGCCAACCGCTGTTTAGATACGGCACTTCCTTTCTGCTGATCATAAGAGAGGAAGAGCTGCTCAGATGATCTCTGTGAGTGCGGTCCACATAATTTGTAAGCGCAAACTGGATACAGTAATGAAAGGGCTGGGTCTGCCTCCTCCGTGGGCAGCACTTGCAGACTAACTACCTGGTCATTAAACGGAGTGGTAGGAACCTTGGGCACATATCCAGGCCGGGGTCTCAGGACAACGTGAGAGTAGGCCTGCCCGAATTCCAGGCATGAGTCACTGACCGAAAATGCCTCCAAGTCCTCGACCCTCTTAATCGATGCCAACGTGATCAGCAGAGCTGTCTTCAGGGACAGAAATCTTAAAGATACTGAGTCGAGTGGTTCCAATGGATCACGAGATCCCAAGAGGGCATGAAAGGGAGACGGGGTGAATTAATTCGCCTAGCACCTCTGAGGAACCGGATGATAAGGTTATGCCCTCCCATGGTGCTGCCAGCCACCATGTCATGGTGAACGGAGATGGCAGCCACGTAAACCTTGAGTGTGGAGGGCGATAGCCTGCTCTCTAGCTTCTCCTGAAGGAAAGAAAGCACAACACTGATCTGGCAAGTTCGGGAGTCTTCTCTGCAAGAGACGGACCATTCAGTGAATAGACTCTACTTCAGGGCATAGGCGCGGCTCGTTGAGGGGGCTCTAGCCTGAGTGATGGTATTAACCACCGCCGTCGGTATGTTACCTAATTCTTCCTTGCGTGTAAGGACCACACATGGAGGTTTCAAAGATCTGGGCGAGGGTGACAGATGTGGCCCTGTCCCTGAGAGAGTAAGTCCTGAGAGAGTAAGTCCTCTCTCAAAGGGATCTGCCAGGGGAGGGCCGTCATGAGGAGGAAGAGTTCTGATATCCAGGTCCGGTTGAGCCAGAGAGGCGCAACTAGCAAGACCTACTCCTCGTCCTCCCTAGCCTTGCACATTAACTGCGCGAGCAGGCTCACTGGGGGAAACGCATATTTGCGCATGCCCCGAGGCCAGGTGTGCCATCCGTGCCAAGAGAGCCCTCAGTCAGGGAAAAAAATAACTGGCAATGAGCGTTCTCGGGGGAAGCTAACAGAATCGCACCCATATCAACTGAACAGATTTGGGGTGGAGTCTCCATTCTCCTACACATAAAGGCTGCCGTGAGAGCGCGTCAGCTGCACGGTTGAGCTCACCTGGAATGTGAATGGCGCGCAGCGATTTCAGCCGCGTATGACTCCAAAGAAGCAGACAGCAAGGGAGCTGAGACATGCGGCGAGAGCGGATACCCTCCATATGGTTGATATACGCCACCGCCGCCGTGCTGTCCGTCCTGACCAGCACGTGTTGTCTCTCCAGCACCGGTAAAAAACGACGGAGAGCGAGGAACACTGCCCACAGCTCTAGGCGATTGATATGCCAATGCAACTGGGTTCCTTCCCACAGGCCCACAGCTGCATGCCCGCAACACACGGCCCCCCAGCCCATGCTGAAAGCATCTGTCGAATCGACAATATGTCTGGATGCCTGTCCTAGAGGCACTCCAGCCTGTAGGAACGAGCGGTCGATCCAGGGGCTGTGTGCCCGCATGCCATGCGCGTCTGGGGACTTGATCGTGAAGCCAGTGCTGAAATGGTCTCATATGGAGTAATCCGAGCGACGTGACAGCGGCTGCGGATGCCATATGCCCCAGGAGCCACTATTTTGCTGTTGAACTCTCTCAGACAGTTCAGCATTAGCTGAGCACACTCTCCGGAGAGGAGCGCTGTCATGGTGACTGCGTCCAGCTCCAACTCGAGAAAAGAGCTCATCTGCATGGGGGTGAGTTTGCTCTTTTCTTGGTTGACCTGAAACCCCAATAGGTGGAGGTGCTGGAACACCTTGTCCCTGTGCATAATCAATTGCTTCTGAGAGTGGGCTAAAATCAGCCAGTCGTTGAGATAATTGAGTATGCCCGTGAGCCGAAGGGGTGCTAGGGCACCCTCTGCGAGCTTGGTGAAGACCCGCGGAGACAGAGAGAGCCCGAAGGGGAGGACTTGTACTGCCAGGCTCGACCTTCAAACGCAGACCGCAGAAACTGACGGTGGCGTGGAAGAATGGAGACATGAAGTACGCGTCCTTCAGGTCTATTGCTGCAGACCAATCCCGAGGACAAACGCACCAGAGGATGCGCTTCTGCATAATCATTTTGAACGGCAGCTTGTAAAGACAGTGGTTCAAAACACGCAGATCTAGGATTGGGTTCTCTTTTGGGTACGATGAAGTACAGGCTGTAGACCCGCTCTCCATCCCGGGTGGAGGGATTGGTTAGATTGCATCCTTCGCCAGGAGGACAGCAATCTTCTCTCGCAAAACAGGGTGGGCACAGGGCTGACCCTGGTGAGATACACACCCGCGAACTTGGAAGACCATTTTGCGAATTGAATCGCATAGCCGAGTCTGATTGTGCATATGAGCCACCACGAAGGGCTGGCCCGCGCTAACCAGGCAGGCAGAGCTCTCGCTAATGGCTGCATCGTACCAGCAGTAGGGCAGCGCGGAGTGTAGGGCAGCGCGGAGTGTTAGTGCTGATCCGGGGAGCGCTGGGGTCCTACGGAAGAGCTGGAGGCGCGAGATTCACTCTCACCTTGCACCCAGACTCCGGAGGGGAGGGCTGGAGGTGTGAGAGAAAGGAGAGCATCCTGCACCGATCCTGCGAGCTGGAAGGCATCGCGTCCCAGACTGGCAGTATTCGGGCTGTCACATCCGCAGAAGGGAAAAATGCTCTCTCTCTCTCTGAGGTTTGGTGGTGTTTTTTAAGCCCCGTTGGATGAGGAGCCCGGCCCCCCACCGGGGAGAGAGCGGTGCGGGGCTTGTAAGAAGTCTGGGTCGGAACCACCCTCGTGCAGCTGGGCCAGTGCGCGCGCATGGACCCTAGCATCCAGGGTGGAAGCAGCCTGGCCCGCGGCTGTGTGGACTATGGCTCGGAGGGAGGCAGAAAACCGACACGCCTTGAATGGGAGATGAGGCTGACTCCAGCAGAAGGAGGCACCACACGGGTCCGCGATGGCACTCTCAATCTGGGGAATCGACTCGTACTCCCTGGCTGCTTCACCATCAAGTGTGGTGACTTGACTTTCAGTAGAAATTTCCCAGAAAGTGCAGAAACATCAATGTCACTTTTAAAATTTGGCTTGACAGGAAATACACAAAATAAAATAAACAACAAACAATCTAGTCATTATGAACAAATCATTTAACAAAAGATGATTCTGCAATAAAATATTAGAATATTTAATAAGCATGATATATACAAGATAGAGATAGCATAAAAAAGTTAATTGTTTGTTTTGAAATTTGTGAGACGGAAGTTGTCCAATAAAAAACTCGAAACACACATGGTTGTTGTCATGGGGTGAACTCTGCCAGTCGCATAATATGTGTGTTGTCATCGCAGCTCCTGCACCGGCTGATCTCGGAGCACTGTCACCGTACTTTGATGTCACATGTGACAGTCACGTGGAGTCAGTGCAGCAACAATCCAGACAAAATTTCTTACCGGCATGTACCGGTATTTTTCCTAAAAGGCAAGCTTTTAAAAATATTTCAACATTTCCTTGAAGGCATTCAGTGGTTTCAACTTAAATGAAGTCACATCTGACTTAAGGCAAAATTAGGAGCAGCTTGGAAAATTTGCAGGAATATCATATAACCCTTTTGTATTTTCATTTGGAATGACCAGGGGTCTGATTTATAAAAGTTGTATAGAAACCTTCCTAAAATTGAAGGTACAGGAGAATAATTGTTAATTTATTTATTAATGATCATGGCTCATGTGATGATTAAAACTGGTTCAATATGTTTACCTACAGCTGGGCACATTCCCCCATCAAGTTTGTTTTTTTATAGATCACAACTTTTGCATCCCTGTTTTGTTTGTACTACCATATTTCTAAATGAGACCCCTGATCCTTATACAAAACTGTGTTTTTAATACATATTGCTTTTATACTCTAATGTAAAATGTCATTTTCCAGTGACCAACAAACCATTATTTTTTTGTCAAAATCCTTCTATATGTTGTGTTTTTGGTTCTACATTGCACGTTTCTTCATGATGTTTTGTAATATTACGGTAAGCCTCTTCATTTCTTATCATTCTCTTGTATTTCTCACCCTAGAATCCCTCTACACTGCCCCTCCATTTCATGTGCTGTCGGACACTTTCCTTCCGTCAAACAGCGAAATTTCCTTTTGTTTACTCCTGTGGTGCATCCTGTGATCACGCTTCCTCTCCTCCTCCCTTCTTTCCCTCTTTTCTCGTTCCTCTGCTCCTTCTTCTTTCTCCCGGGTCAGTTCCCCCTACTGTCCTGGAGCTGTACCTGCCCGAGAGGAGCCAGGACTGGTGCATCCCTTTCGTTGTGACGGGCAACCCGAGACCTGACCTGCACTGGTACCATGAGGGGAAGCCGCTGGAGGAGCAGGAGTACATCAGGACTGAAATCCACGATATCACCAATACCGAGTACCACGGCTGCCTGAAACTGGACACTCCCACTCACATCCATAACGGCATTTACACGCTGGTGGCCAGCAATGAGTTCGGAGAGGACAGAGGGAACGTGACGGCACACTTCATGCACATACCTGACGTGGATCACTCTGGGATAGGTTAGCGCTTTGTGATGCCTTAGTTATTAATGTGCTAAAAACAACATAGCTGTTAATGTGTAACCTTTGTCATATTTTTGTTTTCACAGAGGGAGTGTTCTATTATGGTAAGTGACTTATAACAAGTACAATTTGAGTCAGCTGGATGAATCTTTAAAAGGATATATCTTCTGTTTATATACAGTTGAAGTCAGAATTATTAACCCCCCTGAATTATAAGCCCCCCTGTTTATTTTTTCCCCCAATTTCTGTTTAACGGAGAGAAGATTTTTTGAACACATTTCTAAACATAATAGTTTTAATAACTCATTTCTAATAACTGATTTATTTTATACTTGCCATGATGACAGTAAATAATATTTTGCACTTCTTTACAGCTTAAAGTGACATTTAAAGGCTTAACTAGGTGATTAGGGTAATTAGGCAAGTTATTGTATAACAATGGTGTGTTCTGTAGACTATCGAAAACATTTATAGCTTATTGGGTCTAATAATTATGACCTTAAAATGGCTTATAAAAAATTAAAAACTACTTTTATTCTAGCCGAAATAAAACAAATAAGACTTATCAGAAAATATTATCAGACATACTGTGAAAATTTATTTGCTCTGTTAAACATCATTTGGGAAATATTTAAAAAAGACAAAAGAATTCAAGGGGGGGTGGGGGATGGGGGGCTAATAATTCTGACTTCAACTGTATAATGCACAAAGACATTTGTTCTTTTCTCTCTCCTTTTTTATATATTAAGATTGCAAAAAATAAAACATATGGTAAACACAGAACATATATACAGCAATAGAAGAGAAATAGGAATAACACAAATGTGTTTAAACAGCAATGAGTGTCAGAATAAAACTGGTAATATAAAACTGGTAACCTGCAACTAGCTCTCTGCAACTCTCACATAGTTGTCCAAAACTTGCCCACTGGCCTCTGTCCATCATGGCCTCCTAACCATCCCCATATCATAATTGGCTTCATCATTCTGTCTCCTCTCCACCCATCAGCTGGTGTGTGGTGTGCAGTCTGGCGCAATTGACCCTTCGTGGAGCCACACCCGAAAACCGCCACACATCAATCGTGGCTTAGAAAGGTAGCTACGCGCAGAACGTCTGTCAAGCTTTCGAGCGAGGAAAACAAGCCAAAGCAATGTGCATATAAATCGTGCAAATCTGATACCCGGTATCCGAAAAGTTTAGACAGGGTGGTGGAATTCTTTTCTCTTTCCAAAACCTAAAATCCAAGGGGAGAAATGCCAGTGTGGATCAAGCTCTGTGAGGGGAGCTAAAAGAGCGGGCTTAAGTTGGTTTTGTTTTCGATACTCCTGACACATTCAGTGATAGACGGCTATAACTCACACACCTCTTAGCCTTAAAAGCTCTAAACTGTGTTTCCTACAAAAATACTGGGCAGATTATGTTTCCCAGCTGTCTTTTTCTCTTTTTTCCGCTCGATATTGTGAGGTCTTCGTTTAAACCCTTGCAATAGCTGTAAAAGCAGCATAATACAGTCACATTTTCATCTGTTTCAAGCTACGAATATTTCGATTACATATCAACAGAACAAAGCCAAGATGTGATCACAAACTGAGCACTTGTGATCAATATACTTCACCTGCAGCTGTTTTTCAGTCATTTATAACCCTCATGTCCATGTCAGAGCTACAATTCACTGATACTTTTCGTCCGTCTTTTGGAGATTGGCGTTATATTGGGTTAGTTTCTGCTTTTATATTTGGTGTCGGATGAATATTTGCTTGTAGGGAAAATCTATTTGGTCACTTCTGTTATTTAGCTATTTATAATTTAATTTGCATTTCAATTTATTTATTTTTCCCACTTATCTGCAAATTAGAATAGAAACGGTATAAAAAGCACACAAACATACTGACAGTTATAGGTACAATACACCGGTTTGGGTCAATGATGCTAATATTCGGCACAATTCCATCAATTTCCCCTTTCTGGCCCTTTTTTTCTTTGAATGAAGTATGCAGAAGCAGTGTCCATGCGTGTTTTCTCATCGGTTAGTAGCATATATTTCATTGCACAACAATTAGTCTATCAGACTTTTTGGCTAAAAGAAGAGAAATCACGGTTTAATTTGTTATTATTCAATTATTTTAAAATTTCACCTTTCCTACTGTGCATGAACTAAGCTGTTGAATGGGAAGCATATGAGGTGGCTAGGCTAACCTAGCTTCAATTTTGATTAAATTATTTTCTCATCAGTTGCGTATTATGTGATGAATATACCCCTGTAATGCATACTGCACTTTTTTTTTTGTTTGGCTTTCTCAGATATCTCACTTGTTCGCCAAAAATGACTAATTATATCCCTGGGAATGTCTGACACCACCGGCGCATACATATTGTAATAGATGTGCCAGGCACGAAAGCTTGACAGGCGTAACAACAATAACTAAGGAAGGCAGTGCTTAGCGAAGGGTCAATATGGCTGCCGTCGCGTCATCCAGGTGGATGCTGCACACTGGTGGTGGATAAGGAGATTTCCCCCAAAAATGTGTAAAGCGTCTTGAGTGTACAGAAAAGCACTATATAAATGTAAAGAATTATGATTATTATTAATATTTATATAGTAAATATTGGATAGAACGATTGCCTCACAGCAAGAAGGTCGCTGGTTCCAGCCCCAGCTGGGAGAGTTGGCATTTCTGTGTGGAGTTTGCATGTTCTCTCCTTGTTCGTGTGAGTTTCCTTCAGGCGCTCCGGTTTTTCCCACTGTCCAAAGACATGCGGTATAGGTGAATTGAAAAAGCTAAATTGGCCATAGTGTATGTGTGTGAATGTAAGTGTTTATGGGTGTTTCCCAGTAAATGGTTGCAGCTGGAAGGGCATCCGCTGCGTAAAACACATGCTAGATAAGTTGGCGGTTTATTCCGCTGAGGCGACCCCTGATTAATAAAGGGACTAAGCCAAAAAGAAAATGAATGAATGGATGAATTTATATAGTATTTTAGATTCATAGTTATAATGATAATTAACATAATAATAAAATACCCAACACATACCACATCTATGCTAGCTACAGTTGCAATCAGAATTATTCAACAGCCTGATTTATTAGCCCCCCTGTTTATTTTTTTCCCCAATTTCTGTTTAACGGAGAGAAAAAGTTTTCAACACATTTCTAAACATAATAGTTTTAATAACTCATCTCTAATAACTGATTTATTTTATCTTTGCCATGATAACAGTAAATAATATTTGACTAGATATTTTTCAAGACACTTCTATACAGCTTAAAGTGACATTTAAAGGCTTAACTAGGTTAATTAGGTTAACTAGTCAGGTTAGGGTAATTAGGCAAGTTATTGTATAATGATGGTTTGTTCTGTATACTATTGAAAAAATATATAGCTTAAAGGGGCTAATAATTTTGACCTTAAAAAAATTAAAAACTGCTTTTATTCTAGTCGAAATAAAACAAATAAGACTTTCTCCAGAAGAAAAAATATTATCGGACATACTGTGAAAATTTCCTTTTTCTGTTAAACATCATTTGGGAAATATTTAAAAAAGAAAAAAAAATTCAAATGGGGTTCAAAAATTCTGATTGCAACTCTAAATCCTAAAAAATAATAACTGTACTGTGGAAAAATGTCAATGTTAATTTACAGATTTTTTATACCAAAGAAATGAACAATAATCCTGTCTGGATATTATTTAATTTATAATATCTTTTATACTATTATTTTATTTGTTTATATTATATTTATATTATTATTATTATGTATTATATGGCTTTACATTATCATTATTTTAAAATAAAAGCAGCAATATACAATATATACTATACCTATCATTTTACTTAACAACACCTTTATACATATAATGTTGTATTCTAAGATATTCGTAATGTATATAATGTACATATAATGTAATAAGAATTTAAGTAGCACATGACATTTAAAATTTGTGCTTTATTGCCACAACAATAGTCACCTCGCACAAATCAATTTGTTTATGCAAAATATAATTTCTTTGGAAATTAAGATGAAATATGAACTTTTTTATGTTTTTTATAAGATTTACCCAGCTGATATTTGTTATGCATGAAACAAATTATATGATGTAGTTAAATAATGTTATTTATCACTGAATTCTTTTTTCCTTTTAACACAGACACAACTGTTAGTCCGGGTAAGTCTATTCTTTCTCTTTATTGATCACCAAAGTTTTAGGCTTTGATAGTTTTGAACAACAATTCTATATGGTAGTATGTTTTGCTTACTTTTTCTTAGATATTCCACCACTGGAGGACAGAGTCGCGGTAAGTTCTTAAGTTCTGTCTAAAATATGTGAACTGCTGTCACCAGGAATATTCCTTAATTACTTGTCAATTTACATTTGTGGTAGCAAAACTAAGTAATAATAACTGAGGAATGTCAATATATGTTGCTTCAATGTGTGTTACTAAATTCTATAGATTTTTTTCTGGGATAAAATAATCAAAATCCTTAAAATCTACTGACTTTTTTTCTAGGTTTACATAGTAGTTGGAATAGCTGGAGTTGCTTTAACTGGATGCATCCTGATGTTAGTTTTCCTCAAGTATGGCAGAAGCTCCAAATTTGGAATGAAAGGTAAGTAAATCCATTTGATCTTTTCACTGTTAAGTGTGTGTTAACGTCAACATGAAATCCAAATGGATCATATTCACATTTTAATATACATGCCCAGTGCCTAAAATTACCAAAAGCAAAGTAAAATGTGAGTAATTAGAGTATGTTATAATTATAGTTCTATACTAGTCATCATTATATAGCATGGTGTTAGTTGGCTGGTAGCTTCATTATTAATTTTAACAATGGCTGAGAATGCATCATATTTTAGCATGATTAGCAGGGTCTGCTAAAGTAATTTTAATATGTTAAAATGTTTGTATCTGATGTGCAGTCCTCTAATATTTTAATGTGAACTGCTCCTAATAACAATGTGTTCAGTGGCTTGACTATTATTTTGGCTTTTATATATCCAAGTATTTATCTCAGATAAACAGCTGCAGAGTTAAAAAAAAAAACATCCAGTGGTTGACCACATATATATATATGTATATATAGTGGTGGGCTGTTATCTGCGTTAATGTGCTGCCTTAACGCAAGACTCTTATCGGGCGATAAAAAAAAATAATCGCCGGTAATCTATTCTCAAAGTTGGGTTGGGAGCTGGGTCTATTCTACTCAATCTATGATGACTTTCACCTTGATATTTTAGTGTGGATGTATACCTAATTTTTTATTTATTTTTTTCTTCGAACCTGTGTGTACTCCTACTGTAAAATTACCTCATCAAACGTGACGTGCTAATATGAATGCAGTTCACTAGAGGAAATCTGATTAATGTTAGCTCCACATCTAACTATCAGGCACCTAGAGTTTATGCGTTAGAGTAAAACATATGCAAATAAAATAGGCCGGGTGCTTTTTAAAATGAATGATGGTGAATGAAAGTCAAACTGGTGAGCCGTCTGACCAAAAAAGTGCCCATCTGAATCAATTCAGCAGGATGCCCTTCTGGATCTTTCACTTACTTCAAATACACTACTGACTACTCTAACATGGACATCTGTAATCTAGTTAGTTGCCTTGATAGACAATAATATAATTAAGGTTTTTACGTGAAGTGCTTTCATGTAAGAGTTTCCTGTAATTTTGGGTGACTTTAACTGCAGTTCGGCAGTTTCACATAACTCATGAACATTTCATTCATGCCATCATGACAAACTGGGGTATTAGATGCAAATAAGGAGTAAGGACTGGTGAGAGTGTTATGGAATTTAATAACGCACGGCGAATGGAAAGAAAAAAACTTCCGGTGTGTGTGTGTGTGTGTGTGTGTGTGTGTGTGTGTGTGTGTGTGTGTGTGTGTGTGTGTGTGTGTGTGTGTGTGTGTGTGTGTGTGTGTGTGTGTGTGTGTGTGTGCGTGTGTGTGTGCGGTCCTGTACTGACAGCCGTGTGTGTGGATCTTGTCGGAAAATATGGGGAAAAGTTCTACATGATGGTAATAGTTTAATGCGGTGTTTACTTCAATAATGTCACTAATATATGCATACTCCACATGTCCTAATTCCATTTCTGTTTAGTTCAATTATGACTTTAGTCAGATTAGGGTAATAAAAAAACGCTGTTTGGAGCTTATGTAGGCCTACTGTTCAAAATTCATGTTTAACTGAATAAACAGTTAGTAAACACAAGTACATCTTATTAAATATAATTATTTTTATCACCAATTATCATAGTAGAACAGTTTCTCAAGCAGTTTGTGATGCATTTTGGAAACAGGAGATGAGCCCCTGGTCTAATGCGCCACCTGGCTTGAAAAACCCGTTCTCAAAGACATATATATTTAGTCATTATTTGGGTAGCACACATATTATGAAAGCCTTTTAATCTAGATTATATATATGCAGTTGAAGTCAGAATTATTACCCCCCCCCCCCCCCTTTGATTTTTTTTTTCTTTTTTAAATATTTACCAAATGATGTTTAACAGAACAATGACATTTTCACAGTATGTCTAATAATATTTTTTCTTCTGATGAAAGTCTTAGTTGTTTTATTTTGGCTAGAATAAAAGCAGTTTTAAATTTTTTAAAGGCCATTTTAAGGACAAAATTATAAGCCCCTTTAAGCAAATTTTTTTTTCGATAGTCTACAGAACAAACTATCGTTATACAATAACTTCCCTAATTACCCTAACCTTCCTAGTTAACTTAAGTAACCTAGTTAAGCCTTTAAATGTCACTTTAAGCTGTATAGAAGTGTCTTGAAAAATATCTAGTCAAATATTATTTACTGTAATCATGAGTTATTAAAACTATTATGTTTAGAAATGTGTTGAAAAAAATATTCTCTCTTAATCTTCTGTTAAACAGAAATTGGGGAAAAAAATAAATAGGGGTGCTAATAATTCAGGGGGGCTAATAATTCAGGGGGGCTAATAATTCTGACTTCAACTGTATGTATATGGCCTAAACCAGCTAAGTGAACTACATTAGCACAGTAAAAAATATGTCTGCTTTTAGCCCCTGTACAAACCTGATGTACAGTGTTAACCCTTACTGTAGATTATGCAGCAGATAACTGTAAAATAGCCAGTGTTTTTCTGTAATAAAAGGAACCAGTATTTTACTTTAAAAGAAGTAGGATTTGTATGAAATTGTGTGGTTCAAAGAATAAATTACAGTAATTTACTTGATGTACCCATTACAGGTAGTAACTGTGACAATAAATGGTAAAATACTGTTCAACAGCTGCTTGTAAGTGCATGTACAACAAATGTAAAATATGCACAAAGCATTGAGAAGCTCACAATCTATAGTGGATGGCATCAAATTCAATTCTGTTTTCAATTCTCTTAAATTTTTTCATGTGAGTAGGAGGCTCCCTCCATGCCTAGAACATGATTAGTTCGAAGGGACTGTGGATAATGATTAAACATTTTGTTACAGTTGAAAAACCCCAATGGATAGTGAGGTATGGCAGTTGTGCCTTAAACTGAAGGAAATGGTTGAGCTTATTTGTGCTTCCAAAATAAGTCACAATGAGTTTGGCTACCTCAAGTTTTTAACACAAGTTCCCCTTCGGGAGGCCAATGAAATGCCAATGAGTTGGCGGCGTCAGCGTGCACAGCTGTCGTCAATGACAATTAACTTGGCATAAAAGCCCAGCATGTGCTCAGCAATGGCATCCTTTTCGCTTTCAGAGCCTTTCACATGCTACTGAGTGAGTCATTGAGGGTTCTCCAACCTGTTAATCGACAGAGATCGATTGAGAAGCTGTTCTCCCAGTCCAGAGCACATTCACGCCGCGGCAGACGGTCGAGCTGGGTCTTCTCTCCCTTGTCTGGCGTCCTTTGGGTCCGGTCCTCAAACTGAGCAGTTTGTATAGGAAGCAAGCTTCCCTAAAAGAGCAACACGGTCGTGCAGCGCATCTTTTTCAAGATGTCGTTCCGACCGTGCGTTTCTGGATGTGGTGGTTCCCTGTCCCCGGATGATGGGCACGAGCACTGCGTTGCATGTCTGGGGGTGCAGGATGTTAATGTGGTGCTCGCGGGCAGTGCATGCCGTCATTGCGACGTCATGTCTGTTACGCAGCTAAAATCGCGGCTCGCTCTTGCAAAAGGGCGACCCACCCCGGTTGTCCCCCGCTCTGCGGCTGGCACTCGGGCAGATCTGTGGGTTACGGTGGGAGTAAATCCGCTGCCTTCGGGCTCGCGGACCTCTCATTCCTCAGCACGCTCCATCCAAGCTTCGAGTGAGAGAAGCGATCCATCCTCACGGATGGTTGCCCTTTCACTTGATGACACCGAGGACCAGATGTCCATCCTTGCATCGGAGGGTGGGCTATCATTATCCGACGAGGATCTGAACCCGCTCCCTCCCTCCCTCCGGGGTAGTGAGCGCAGCTCCGAATCCAGAAGCGGATATGCTGGCGGAGCTTTTGCGGGCTGCTTCGGTCGTGGGTTTGGAGATGGTTTATCCCCAGCCCCGCAGCCGGACCGACTAGATGGGTGGTACGTGGAGGACAAGAAGGCTAAGCCTGCTAAGCCTCCCGTCCCCTTCTTCCCGGAGGTGCACAGTAGGCTCACGCAGTCTTGGAGGGCACCTTTCTCTGCCCGATCTCTGTGCGCCTCCGCCTTCACCACCCTTGATGGTGGAGTAGCCAGGGGGTACGAGGCGATTCCCCAGATCGAGGGCGCCATTGCAGTCAATTTATGTCCGCGTGGCGCGTCTTCTTGGAGGGGTCAGCCTCGTCCCCCGTCCAAAGCGTGTAGGTTATCTGCCTCCCTTGGAGCCAGAGCCTACACAGCTGCGGCCCAGGCTGCTTCCGCCTTGCACGCTATGGCCACCTACCAGCGCTATCAAGCGCAGGCGCTGGCCCAGCTGCACGAGGGGGGTTCCGACCCAGGCCTGCTCCATGAGCTCCGCACCGCAACTGACTATGCTCTGCGTACCACCAAGTCGGCTGCGTGTGCCCTGGGAACGTCTATGGCCACATTAGTGGTCCAGGAACGCCACCTCTGGCTAAACCTGGCAGATATGCGCAATGTTGACAAAGTTCGCTTTCTTAACTCGCCCATATCCCAGGCTGGCCTGTTCGGCGACACCGTCGGTGAATTTACCCAGGAGTTCACGGCGGTGAAGGAGCAGTCGGATGCGATGGGCAAAGTCATCTATCGGCGGGACCGTAAGACCGCTCCCCCCGCCGAACCATCCACCTCCGCTGCTCCTCACCGAGGGCGCCCGCCTGCGGCCTCAAGACCTGCTCCGACGCCCCCGCCTGCGCCTCCGGCCAGGCGGCAGTGCCGAGTATCCCGCAGGCAACCGGTAAACGGTAAACGGACCGTGAATCGTCCCTGAGACGGGCCATCCGAAGAGGAGGGAACTTGCTCTTTCCCCGGCGGAGGGCCGGGCCCCACAAATAACACCAACGGCGTTTTTCAACGCCACTCAAATTCCAAAGAAAGAGCATTTTTCCCCTTCCCCGGATGTGACAACCCGAACACTGCCAGCTTGGTACGCTATGCCTTCCAGCTCGCAGGATCGGTGCATTTCGCCAGTGGCTCACGGAGCGCAAGAGAACGGTCTCCTTTTTTCTTCCCCTCCCGACCACCCCTCCGGAGTATGGGTGCGAGACAAGAGTGAACCTCTCGCCTCCTGCTCTCCCGCGGGACCCCAGTGCTTCCCGGTTGAGCAGACCAACTTCCGTGCTGCCCCACCGTTGGTACGTCAGCGACCGTGCGAATGAAGCCTCTAGTGAGGGCTCTGCCTGCCTGGTTAGCGGTGGCCAGCCCATCACGGTGGCTCATCCGCACGATCAGACTCGGCTATGCGATTCAGTTTGCGAAACAGCCTCCCAAGTTCACGGGCGTGTATTTCACCAGGGTCAGCCCTGTGTCCGCCCCTGTCTTGCGAGAGGAGATTGCTGTCCTCCTGGCAAAGGATGCAATCGAGCCGGTCCCGGCCGAGATGGAGAGCGGGTTTTACAGTCCGTACTTCATCGTACCCAAAAAGAGCGGTGGGCTACGGCCAATCCTAGACCTGCGCGTTTTGAACCGCTGCCTTCACAAGCTGCGGTTCAGAATGCTCACGCAGAAATGCATCATCCGATGTGTTCGTCCTCAGGATTGGTTTGCAGCAATAGACCTGAAAGACGCGTATTTCCATGTCTCCATACTTCCACGCCACCGACAGTTTCTGCGGTTTGCGTTCGAAGGTCGAGCATGGCAGTACAAAGTCCTCCCCTTCTGGCTCTCTCAGTCTCCACGGGTTTTCACCAAGCTCGCGGAGGGTGCCTTAGCACCCCTTCGACTCGCAGGCATACGCATACTCAATTATCTCGACGACTGGCTGATTTTAGCCAGCCCGCGGGATCAATTGATTATGCACAGAGACAAGGTGCTCCGGCACCTCGACCTGTTGGGTTTTCAGGTCAACCGAGAGAAGAGCAAGCTCGCCCCCGTGCAGAGCATCTCTTTCCTCGGGTTGGAGCTGGACTCGGTCACCATGACAGCGCGCCTCTCACGAGAGCGTGCCGGGCTGATGCTGAACTGTCTGAGGGAGTTCGACAGGAAAACGGTGGTCCCTCTGAAATTATTTCAGAGGCTCCTGAGGCATATGGTATCCGCAGCCGCGGCCACGCCGCTTCGATTGCTCCATATGAGACCACTTCAGCATTGGCTTCACGATCGAGTCCCCAGACACACATGGCACGCGGGCACACACCAAGTGACTGTCACTGCGCTGTGACACCGCACCCTCACCCGCTGGAGGGACCCTTCTTTCCTACGGGCCGGAGTGCCCCTTGGACAGGCGTCCAGGCATGTCGTCATCTCGACAGATGCTTCCAGTACGGGTTGGGGGGGCCGTGTGTTGCGGGCATGCTGCTGTGGACCTATGGAAGGGAACCCAGCTGCATTGGCATATCAATTGCTTAGAGCTGTTGGCAGTGATGCTCGCTCTGCGCCATTTTTTACCGGTGCTCAGAGGGCAACACGTGCTGGTCAGGACGGACAGCACGGCGACGGTGGCGTATATCAACCGCATGGGGGTTATGCGCTCCCGCTGCATGTCTCAGCTCGCTCGCCGTCTGCTCCTCTGGAGTCATACGCGGCTGAAATCGCTGCGCGCCATTCATATTCCGGGCAAGCTCAACCGTGCAGCCGACGGGCTCTCACGGCAGCTCCTAGTCTCGGGAGAATGGAGACTCCACCCCGAGTCTGTCCAGCTGATATGGGCGCACTTCGGGGAAGCCCAGGTCGACCTGTTTGCTTCCCCTGAGAACGCTCATTGCCAGTGGTTCTTTTCCCTGACCGAGGGCTCCCTCGGCACGGATGCACTGGCCCACAGCTACTGTGCAGTCAGGGAGGACGAGAAGCAGGTCTTGCTAGTTGTGCCTCTCTGGCCCAACCGGACCTGGATTTCAGAACTCTCCCTCCTCGCGATAGCCCCCCCCTGGCAGATCCCTTTGAGAGAGGACCTCCTCTCTCAGGGACAGGGCACCATCTGGCACCCTCGTCCAGATCTGTGGAACCTCCACGTGTGGTCCATAGATGCAACGAGGAAGACTTAGGTAACCTACCGATGGCGGTGGTTAATACCATCACTCAGGCTAGAGCACCCTCTACGAGGCATGCCTACGCCCTGAAGTGGAGTCTATTCACTGAGTGGTGTGCTTCTCGCCAAGAAGACCCCCGATCCTGCCAGATCAGTGTTGTGCTTTCTTTCCTTCAGGATAGGTTGGAGCGGAGGCTGTCGCCCTCCACACTGAAGGTTTACGTGGCCGCCATTTCCGCTCATCATGACGCGGTGGATGGCAGCACCGTGGGGAGGCATAACCTCATCATCCGGTTCCTCAGAGGTGCGAGGCGAGTATTTCCTTCCCGCCCCCCTCTTATGCCCTCTTGGGATCTCGCAGTAGAGCTTACGAGCCTACGTGAAGATCCCCTCAAACCACTCGACTCAGTATCCTTGAGATTTCTGTCCCTGAAGGCAGCTCTGCTGGTCGCGCTGGCTTCGCTTAAGAGGGTAGGGGACCTGGAGGCATTTTCGGTCAGTGACTCGTGCCTGGAATTCGGGCCGGCCTACTCTCACGTTGTCCTGAGACCCCGGCCTGGGTATGTGCCCAAGGTTCCTACCACACCATTTAAGGACCAGGTAGTGAGCCTGCAAGCGCTGCCTGCGGAGGAGGCAGACCCAGCCCTTTCATTGCTGTGTCCTGTCCACGCTTTGCGGATTTATGTGGACCGTACTCAGAGTTTTAGATCCTCTGAGCAGCTCTTTGTCTGTTATGGTGGTCAGCAGAAGGAAAGTGCCGTATCTAAAAAGAGGTTGGCCCACTGGATAGTGGATGCCATCTCCCTCGCTTCCCAGAGCCAGGGCGAGCCGTGTCCCCCAGGAGTTAGAGCACACTCCACTCGGAGCGTTGCCTCCTCTTGGGCGTTAGCACGCGGCGCCTCTCTAACAGACATCTGTAGAGCTGCGGGCTGGGCGACACCTAATACATTTGCTAGATTTTACAATCTTCGAGTGGAGCCAGTTTCCTCAAGGGTGTTGGGAAACCCCGGTCATGAGGAAAATCGGTAGGTGTTGTAAACGCTTGCTGTGCCTCTCTCTCTAACACAGAGATACCTGCGCCTTTTCTACTTGGTCAGTAGAGTTCCCCACTTGGAGAACCCTGCAGAGTTCCTCCGAGGCCCCCACCACCTGACTCAGCGGAGGAGTCAAGCGGTGGCCCGTTACGTTGGAGGTATGCCCGCTGGTCATCCCGCGTTCTGGGTATAGGTGCCTGCTATGTGCAATCCCCGCTGGCGATCCCATACGCTCACTCAGCCACCATGTAGTCCCCCCTCCTAGGCGGGCTCGTGTCTTCCCTCCCCGCTAACCACCTCCTCATATGTGCACTCCCCCTTCTCAGGGCTAATCCATATGCTATTTTTCCACCAGGTCTCCCCCTCCGGGCAGCAGGTGGCCTCCGCAGCGTCCTCCCTATCGGGACTGAACACTTTCCCAACGTACTGTCGTATTTAAAATTCCTAGAATCTAACTAGGTGTATTTTACGACTCCCCGAAATATATATCTAAACCAGAAAGGTAAGTAAGGTAAGTAAGGGCCAGGGGACACATTGGAGGACTGTGTCTCCAGCGATGCAGGTGCGCTCGTGCTGCTACGTGGCGTGCCCCTCACTGGAGACATGGTAAGGTTCTTTCGTTGTGGCGCTTTCCATAAATTTCCCCATAGTGGAAGTTTTTCCACATAGCATTGAAGTTCCCCTCCCGAAGGGGAATGCTCCGGTTACTAAAGTAACCCTCGTTCCCCGAGGGGGGAACGGAAATGCTATGTTCCTTCGCCACAACGATTGTCCTTTAGCTGTTGAGAGTGAAAGCCTCTTCAGCTAGAAAAGGATGCCGTTGCTGAGCACATGCTGGGCTTTTATGCCAAGTTAATTGTCATTGACGACAGCTGTGCACGCTGACGCCGCCAACTCATTGGCATTTCATTGGCCCGTTTTTATACTCTTTCAGATGATTGGATTCTGACGAAATCCCCATAGTGGAAGTTTTTCCACATAGCATTTCCGTTCCCCCCCTCGGGGAACGAGGGTTACTTTAGTAACCGGAGCGTTCCTTGTTTCCTAATGAGAGTCTAAAAGCAAAACATCATTACTTGTTGCACTATGCAGACCTTATTCTACAATTTGGACCACTGATTCGGTTGAGGATGCTTAGGTTTGAAAGTAAGCATTTCTATTTCAAGAACTGTGCAAGAAAACTGCACAGTTATGTGCATTTTTGTAAAACCTTGGCAGAGAGACATCAGTTGCTCCAGTCCTATCTAGCTTCTCGTCAGTTAATTCCTTTTAAAATTCAGTCTGTCAGTGAGTCACATGAACACAATAGTCAGTTATACAATACAGAAATACAAAATGCAATAAGGGCAGCTAACTGTGTTACTCAGAATACATCAGAAGTACAGGGTTTCCGCGGGGTCTTAAAAAGTCTAAAATTTAAAAATCGAAATTTAAGGCCTTAAAAAGTTATAAATTCGCTTATTTTTCTGATGTCCATGTAACGCTACATCTAATGCTCATTTAAATTCTTTTTTGTTGTTGTTGCTTGGTTTTCGTGGTGTTGCAGTCCTTAACTTCACTAGTCCTAATGTAATTTTCGGTATTACAACTACATATGAGCATGCACCAGGATGCAATAGCCAATCAGCTTTCTGTTATTCGGCCCAGAGCGCTCGGCGAATGTGATGTCATCGATATGTTTGCGGAGGTAAGCTTTCGGTGCGCGCAACATGATTTCGGCTGGCAGCGTGAACAGATTTCGGGTGAACAGTTCGCGCGGAACCGCGTTTGATTTGAGTTGAATATAAAACACTTTGAAGAGATTTTGTCTGAAACAGGTACGACTGTACAGACATCTTAACGATCCGTCCATGCGTGATCATCATACAGATGACCAGTAATTCTTGGCTAGAAATTGCAACAGCCATGGAAAAAGAAGAAAGTTTTTGGAAAAACCTGAGGGATAAGTCTGTTAAAACAAAAAAAAAAAAGATGCCATGGCAAAAGTGGAGACCCGTGTGGTTAATAGCTACAAACTAAAATTATGACAAATTATGTCTTTGATAACTGGAAAAGAATGTATGAACCTATCAGTTTACAATATTCTGATGCCCAAATTCTGGGTTTTATTGGTGAGAATGGTCAGGACTGTTGGACCATTATTGCCTTTTTAGCCTTTAGAGGACAGAAACTAGCAAGACAATAATGTGTGAATTGTTGAGTGGGCAAAATAAAATAAAAAACGTCAGTATTTTTAGTAAGTTTTTTTTTTTGCTTTTATTCTTACCATAATAAAAATATATAATTGTAGAGCAACCTATTTTCTCTTGTCATTGATATTTAACTTAAATAGGTAGAACTGTCCGAGATATGAACAAAAGCAAGTGATGCATCAAAGTTTGATTTAAAAAATCTTGAATGGTTCTAAAAATCTTTAAAATCATTATAATAAATTATAAAAAGAAAAAAATATTCGTTTAAAAATCTTGAACGATATTAATGATATGACGTAGTTCTGGAAACTTTTTACTTCTCTGTTTATTTGTCTGATTTTACCGTGGGTTTCTTTTGACCGGCCCCTGTCGTTTTAAAGAATATCACAACGGCGGTTCGTGAGGTGCGCGCACAGTCAGCGAAGGTGCGCGATGCACCGCCAGTGAAAGTATAAATCAGCCTTAAGATGTTTTTTTTGTAGTTCAGTGGTCCATCTAACCTGTCTTTAGTACTGTTTAATTTAAATAAATTTATTTTACCACTAATGTTGTGATTTAGCATTTTCTCTCGTGTGTTTTTGATATTGTGATATAGGTCTTAAATTGAATACCTAATGGTCTTAAAAAGGTCTTAAAAAGTCTTAAATTTGACATTATGATATCTGCAAAAACCCTGGAAGTATCAGGGGTGGTTTATAAAGGAACCAAATATGCCAATGGCCATGTTGTTGTTGTACTGTAGACCATAACAGTTGTGGTTATGTTTTTGGTCAAATATCTGTGATACTCATTAGTGCGACTGATGTCTACTTTATTACTGAACTGTATGAATCTGTTCTTTTGTCTGACCTTGGCCTGACTCTCTGTACATCTCTGATCCAAAGTATGTGTGTTAATGTTGACAGTCTGTTAGATTATTATCCTCTTCCAGTTTATAAAGTGGCAGGTCTTTCTGTGGTGTCCTTACATCACTCGGTGTGCTCTTTTTAACTTCCGACACAGAACTGATCCAACAGGAAATAAAGAGAGTCCTCCCTGAATTAGACATCAAGAAACTTGTAGATGTAGTCAATCACCTATGTTTTTTGGTGGGTGTTGAGAACACACAGGACCTTGCACTAGTTGAGATGTCTGATCTTCAGGACTTCTTAAATCCAATACAATGTCGAAAAGTAATAATCGAATTCAATCAAAAAGGTAAGACTCATTTTCTCCATCATATTCCAATTTGTCTACTTTTTTGTAGAATCATCTACAAGATTAAATAAATAAATAAAAATGTGTATATACAGAGTCAATTTAGATGTAAAACTTTTTCTTTGTTCTTCTGTAGTTTCCAAAGTGTCTAGAGTCCAACTGGATCAAGTTGATTCCTTGGGAACGCATGCCTCGAGCACTTCTTCATGCAGCATCCAATAAGGAGAAGGCTCCATTCGTACAGAGAAGGAAATTTGTAAGGACTGTTGTGGCAGCTATGACAGAACATTGCCCAAACCCAAACTTGGCCGACTGTGGGGAAGTGGCAAGAAACATTGTTTCTAAACATCCCCTAACATTTGGAGACCTTACGGAAGACGGGGAACAGTTGGGAAAAGGGTATAGTTCACTTCAAAGATAGCTAAAATCCAGAGTTGATGATATTAATAGACACAATGTAGCACATAGGATTCTTCAACCTAAAAAAAAACACAACAGAACAACAACTGAGCAGTTGCACGGTCAAAAAGATCAAATGTAAAGCTGGATGCATTAATTGGCAACCAACCTCAATGCCTGATGGAGAGGCCGCACAATCTCTTGAAGAGAAGAAAAAAGTTATATTAGAATTTTTTCAAACTGGAGGCCCAAGATCTGCTGAACTGTCTGACGTGGACAACCTAATGCAAGAGACGTACATTTGTCAGTGCCAAATGATTAATTCATGGCCCCCTCCAGCCATCAGTGACATGGAACTTGAGTGGCCATACTTGTTCACGAAAAGAGGCCTATGCAATCATTTTGAAATCCTTACAGGTTTTGACATAAGCAGTCGCCTCGGTGAATGCCTTAATGGCAAAAGCAATAGGATTGTGAACTACTTTCAAAAACAGACATTAAAATGGAATGCAGAGATCCAAAATCTCTTACAAGAAATTGAAGCCACACCAGCAACCAACAACAAGACTGCCATATCAGCCATCCTACTGGCATCCTACTGGCAATGAAATACTTCAAAGAAAAAGAAAACTCTCTTTATTTTAGTAGATGTAAGGAGATTTCTCTTGCTCTCTCTCTCTCTCTTTCTTTCTCTCTCTCTCTCTCACACACACACAACCAGACAGACAGGGTTTGAAAAATTGTGAGGTTAACAATGATATTCTAAGAATATCTATATATATTTCATTATTTTGGTTTAAAATTTATTGTCAGTGTTGAAAGTTTGGTTCTTTTTGATCATGTAGATATGAATAGGGCATTGGGGAATGTGCATAGCAGGCACCTATACCCATATACCCAAAATGTGGGCTGACCAAGTGGGCATGCCAACAATGTAATGGGCCAGGCACCTAACTCCAGAGTCAGATGATGAGGAACTCTGTAGGGTTTGCCAAATGGAGAACTCAACTGAACAGAGTGATAAAAGCGCACGTATCTCTGTGTTAGAGAGAAAGGTACAGCAAGTGTGTTACAACACCAAACCAAATTTTTTCATTCACTGGAGTTCACCAGCACACGAGGAAATAGGCTTCACTCGAAGATTATAAATTCTTGCGAATGTATTAGGTGTCACTCAGCCCGCAGCTCTACAGATATCTGTTAGACAGGCACCTCTGTTTGGATACAGCAGTTCCCTTCTGCTGAACGCCATAACAGACAAAGAGCTGCTTAGAGAATCTAAAGCTCTAAGTGTGATCCACATAAATACACAGAGCGCGAACAGGACACAGCAATGAAAGGGCTGGGTCTTCCTCCCCCGAAGGCAGCACTTGCAGGCTCATTACCTGGTCTTTAAACGGTGTGGTAGGAACCTTGGGAACATATCCTGGTCGGGGTCTCAGGATTACGTGAGAGAAGGCCGGCCCGAATTCCAGGCTTGAATCACAGACCGAAAATGGCTCCAGGTCCCCGACCCTCTTGATTGATGCCAACGCAACCAGCAGAGCTGTCTTCATGGATAGAAATCTCAAGGATACTGAGTTGAGTGGCTCGTAAGCACTACAGAAAGATCCCAGGAGGTCGCATAAGAGGGGGGTGGGGTGGATTTAATCACCTCATGCCTCTGAGGAAACGGATGAGTTTATGCCTTCCCACGGTGCCACCAACCACCACGTCATGATGAGCGTAAATGGCAGCAACATAAACCTTTAGTGAGAAGCGCACCACTCAGTGAATAGACTCCACTTCAGAGTGTAGGCATGCCTCGTAGAGGGTGCTCGAGCCTGAGGGATGGTCTTAACCACCGCAACCTGTAGTTCACCTAGGTCTTCCTCACTCCATCTATGGACCACACGTGGAGGTTCCAGAGATCTGGGCATGGGTGCCAGATGGTGCCCGGTCCCTGAGAGAGAAAGTCCTTCCTCAAAAGGATCTGCCAGGGGGGCGTCATGAGGAGAAAGAGTTCTGATATCCAGGGGTGCAACTAGCAAGGCCTGCTCCTCGTCCTCCCTGACCTTGCACAGTGTCTGCGCGAGTAGGCTCACTGGGGGAAACATGTATTTGCACATGTCCCAAGACCTGCTGTGAGCCAGTGCGTCCGTGCAGAGGGAGCCCTTGGTAAGGAAAAAAAGCACTGGCAACGGGTGCTCTAGGAGGAAGCAAACAGATCGATCTGGGCTTCTCTGAAGCACGCCCATATCAGCTGGAGCCTTGGCTGCACAGTTGAGCTCGCCAGGGATGTGAATGGCACACAACGATTTCAGCCGCATATGACTCCAGAGGAGCAGACGACGAGCGAGCTGAAACATGTGGCGGGAGCGGATATCTCCCCATATGGTTGATATATACGCCACTGTCGCCGTGCTGTCCATCCTGACCAGCACGTGCTTCCCCTCTAGCACCGATAAAAAACAGCGCAGAGCGAGATACACTGCCAAATGCTCCAGGCAACTGATATGCCAATGCAACTGGGTTCCTTACAACGGACCTGCAGCTGCATGCTCGCAACTTATGGCTCCCCAGCCCATGCTGGAAGCATCCGTCAAGACAAAGACATGCTTGGACACTTGTTCTAGAGGCACTCTGGCCTGTAAAAATGCAGGGTCCGACCAGGGTGTTGAGGGCGCAGCAACACAGCGGAGTGACAGTCACTCGGTGCATGCCCATGTGCCATGTATGTCTGGGGACCAGATTGTGAAGCCAGTACTGAAGCGGCCTTATATGGAGCAATCCGAGCGGCATGACAGCGGATGCCATATGCCCCAGGAGCCTCTAAAATAATTCAGAGAGACCACAATTTTCCTGTCAAACACCCTCAGACAGGTCACCATCAGCTCGGCACGCTCTCGGGAGAGCCGCATCATCATGGTGATTGAGTCCAGCTTCAACCCGAGAAAAGTGATTCTCTGCACTTTTCTCGGTTGACCTCAAGGTGTTTTTGTGCATAATCAATTGGCACCCTGTCTCTGTACATAATCAATTGATCCTGCGAGTAAGCTAAAATCTGCCAGTCATCGAGATAATTGAGTAGGCGGATGCCTACGAGCCGAAGGGGCGCTAGGGCACCCTTCACAAGCTTGGTGAAAACATGCAGAGACAGAGAGAGCCCGAAGGGGAGGACTTTGTACTGCCAGACTCGACTCTCAAATGCAAACCATAGAAACTGGTGGTGGCATGGAAAAATGGAGACATAAGAGTACGTGTCCTTCAGGTCTATTGCTACAAACCAATGCTGAGGACGGATGCACCGGAGGATGCACCTCTGCATGATCATTCAGAACGGCAGCTTGTGCAGACAGCAATTCAAAACACCCAGATCTAGGATTGGCCATAGCCCACCCCTCTTTTTGGGCACGATGCAGTACAGGCTGTAAAACCCGCTCCTCATCTCGGCTGGAGGGACCGGCTCGATAGCATCCTTCACCAGGAGGACACCAATCTCCTTACGCGAGACTGGGGCGGACAGAAGGCTGACCCTGGTGAAATACACACCCGACCTGATCTTGGGAGGCCATTTGTTGAACTGAACCACGTAGCCGAGTCTGATCGTGTGAATGAGCCATTGCGACATTTCCTAGATCTAACCAGGCTGGCAGAGCTTGCGCAAGTTGCAACATGGGCACGATCGTTGAGGCACCAGCCATGGGGTAGCACAGAGTGGGAGGGCTCAACTGGGGAGCCCTAGGGGTCCCACAGAAGAGCAGGAAGCAAGAGATTCACTCTCACCTTCCTCCCAGGGTCTTAAGACAGGGCTGAAAGTGTGTGAGGAGAGAGACCGTCCTCCAACACACTCAGAGCCACTGGCGAGGTGCACCGATTCTGTGGGCTGGAAGGCAGGGCATCCTAGACTGGCAGTGTTTGGGCTGACACATCCAGGGAAGGAGAAAAGTGCTCTTTCATTTAGAATTTGGTGGCCACGGGCCATAAAGCTAGCAGCCTGGCATTGAAAAACGCTGTTTGGTGTTGCGATACCCGGCCCTCCACCGGGGAAGGAGCAAGTTTCGTCTTCTCTGGATGGCCCATCTTAGGGACGCTTCGTGGTTACCTAGATGGTTACCTACCTGGACCACTAGTGTGGCCATCGTCCTATGCTCTTGGTGGTACACAGAGCATAGTCGGTTGCGGTGTGGAGCTCATGCATTAAGCCTGGGTCGGAACCGCCCTCATGCAGCTGGGTCAACGCTTGCACTTGGCAAAAGCAGTTTGTCCCACGGCTGCGTAGGCTCTGGCCCCAAGGGACGCAGATAACCTGCATGCCTTGGACGGGAGACGTGGCTGACCATGTCAGGGAAAATGCACCACGCGGTCAAAAATGGACTGCAAGTGCAAGCTCAACCTGGGGAATTGCCTCATACCCCCTGGCTGCTCCACCACTAAGGCTTTGCTAAGGTATACTGAGTGGTTGCTAAGGTGTTGCGAGGCAGTTGCTAGTGTGTTCTGAGTGGTTGCTAGGCGGTTGCTTAGGCATCGCTAGGGTGTTTTGACTGGTTGTTTAGGCATTGCTAATTGGTTGCTAGGGTGTTCCAAGTAGTTGTTAAGGTGTTGCTAGGCAGTTGTTAGGGTGTTCTAGGTGGTAATGAAGGTGTTGCTGGGCAGTTGCAAAGGTGTTCTAAGTAGTTGCTAGGTGGTTGCTAAGTTGTTGTTAGGCAATTGCTAAGGTGTTCTGAGTGGTTGCTAGACAGTTGCTAAAATTAATTAGCATGGTTCTAGTATGAATTAAGATTATTCTAGCATGTTTCTAGTATAAATTAGCATGCTGTTAGCATGGTTCTAGTATAAAGTAGCATGTTACAAGCATGATTCGAGTATAAACTAGCATGTTGTTAGCATGAGTTTAGTATGATTAGCATGTTGCTAGTATGTTTATAGTTTAGATTAGCATGTTGCTAGTATGAATTGGTATGTTGTTAGTATGTCGAATGTAAAGTCAATGGCAGTTTTTACAATGGAAGTCTATGGGACTGTTGCAAGGGTGCCGTAAGTGGTTGCTAGGGTGTGGCTAGTAATTTGAAAGGTCATCAGTGATTGTCAGGGGTACGTTTCCCAAAACCATCGTCTTTGATTTGCTGTTTCCCAAATCCATCGTTCCAACGAACATTCGCAAACTTCGTCGCAAACTTGAGAACTTGAAACTACACCTATGGAGCTGTAGTTAGAAGCATAGTTCCTGGCTGTGTTCTATTCCCACTTATCCCCCCTATGCCCTATTCATTTAGAACATTCTAACATTCAAAGTTGGAATTATTAAAAATAAAAAAGCATTAAGGTCATCTCTCTTAGGTGTAATTTGCTTTCAAAGTATTTTTACAGTTCGGTTTTAGCGATCTTCATGTTTACAATTGTGCTCCCTTCGCAATGCACTTTGAAAACATTAATATAATTTTGAACACAGCCTCATGGCGAAAGCTATAGGTATATTTAAAAGCGGAAATATGTTGCGTCTCCAAAGCTTGTGAAAATAAAAAACATAGCATACGTTAATTCTTTTATTTTATAGTGGTTTTTTTATTAAGTATCTCTACTGTATATGACATGGGTCTGTTGGTTAGAACTTTCTGCTGTGGTTTGCATGTGTCAAATTATATTTTCTTTAAAATAAATAAACAATATCCTAAATAATAATAATAATAATAATCATCATCATTAATATTATTAATATTATTATTAAAGTAAATATATTTATAATAAATAGCCTCATTATTTATTTATTTATATGATTTATATATGATATTAGAATAGTGTTAGCTTTTGTAAGTGATTTTATGTTTTAGAATAGAATATGTAATGTTCAACTTCTCAATAATATTAGTAAAGCAAACACAGGTCCTATATGTGCCATTTACATATATTTCAATTAATATGGAAAATAAGTGCATGTTTTTACCAAAACTAATATTGGATTTTATTTAAATGCGTGTGCATGTAAAACAATATAATTTGCACAAAGAAATGATGGGGTTGTTCTCTAAAGAAGTTACTCCACCCCGTTTAGAGCATCATTATGGGCGTTTTACGTTATAACTAATGTGGTTCAAGCGATGGATGTGCGACAGAGTTAGGGTTTTGGGAAACACTCGTCGCTACATTGTTCTTTTGCCAAACGATGCATCGCACTATGATAGTTCAGCCGTGAGTTACGTCGTTGTTTGAGAAACGCACCCCACATTGGTAGTCTGAGTTAAATGAGCTCAAACTTAAGTTTGTATGACAGTCTGGCAGAAAGTTATGAGGTCACAAAGTTTGGTCCAAGGTTAAGTCAATGGGACTTTTCCGAATTTTCGGGGCCAGTTTTTGGAAAACCATTAGTCGGATCAGTTGGAAAAGATAAAGCAACCCGAGTCAGACCAGTTTGGAGCTTAGGAGATTGTTTAGCTTTTATAGCTTGAACAGTTTAAGAGGAGATGCATATAGAAATTAGTCTCAGAAGAAGAAGAAGAAGAAGAAGAATATTAAGTTTATATAGTATAACAGTATGTTGGCTTTCTCAATACACCATAAATATTTACACCAATAAAGTTTCACATGGATTTTTGTGGATATACAACTTTGGAAATAAGAATTTTTAAATAAAACTGGAAAAGTCAACCCCAAAAACTTTACAGTGAGTACACTCTAAATGATTTAATATTTCTTCATGATTGAGTACAAAATGCGCATTTTGGGTATTACATTTAGCTAATTTGATATTGATTTACTTTGATAATATGATTATTGATATATTGGGTAGCAATTAAGAATGATTTTGAGCTTTATTTGAAAGGAATATTTTTTTAAGAAGAAGCCAAAATTTTGTAACCAAATATATTATTCCAAATAACTTAAGCAAAACTTTAGGGTTGAGGTAGGTGTAGACATTAAAAACATGCGCGTGTGTGTGTGTGTGTGTGAGTAAAGTAAGTGACTTTCTTAACAGTTTTGTGATGACTTTTCACATTTCAGGAGATACGCTTCTAAACTCAACAAAGTGGATGGTCAGCATTGAGGGGAGTGTGACTCATTGGATTCACGAGCAGTTGGATTTCTCTGCCGCCCTTTCTGTGTTTTTTGGTTCCTTTTATGTTTTTAACATTGAATATCAGGAGAGAGCCAGTGCCACACTAGAGCTTATTCAAAGGTAACTATTATATACGGATGAGATACGGTTGATTGCAAAATTATTAGCCCTTCTGTGAATTGTTTTTTTTTTTGTTTTTACACATTTCACAAGCGATTTTTAACAGACCAAGGACACTTTCACAGTATTTTCTATGTTTTTGTTCTCCTGTGTAGTCTTATTTGGCTGGAATAAAATCAGTTTATTTAATAAAATGTAAAAATATATATATGGCCAATATTATTAGCCCCCTTAAGATTTATTTTGATTGGCTACAGATCAAACCACTGTTGTATAATGACTTGCCTAGTTACTCTTAGTAACCTAGATAAGCCTTGAAATCTTCTCTCCATTAAACTGCACTTGGGAGATATTTTCTCTGAATTACAATTTCAGAGAAGAACTAACAATTTAGATTTTATTTGTATATACTGTATACAGTTGAAGTCAGAATTATTATCATTTTTTTCATTCTTTTTAATATTTCCCAAATGATGTTTAACAGAGCAAGGAAATGTTCACAGTATGTCTGATAATATTTTTTTCTTCTGGAGAAAGTCTTATTTGTTTTATTTTGGCTAGAATTAAAGCAGTTTTTTATTTTTTAAGAACCATTTTAAGGTCAAAATTATTAGCCCCTTTAAGCTATGTATTTTTTTCGATAGTCTACAGAACAAACCACCGTTATACAACAACTTGCCTAATTAACCAAACCTGCCTAGTTAACCTAATTAACCTAGTTAAGCCTTTAAATGTCAGTTTAAGCTGTATAGAAGTGTCTTGAAAAATATCCAGTAAAATATTATTTACTGTCATCATGGCAAAGATAAGATAAATCAGTTATTAGAAATGAGTTATTAAAACTATTATGTTTAGAAATGTGTTGAAAAAATCTTCTCTCCGTTAAACAGAAATTGGGGGAAAAAATAAACAGGGGGCTAATAATTCTGACTTAAACTGTTATGCATACTTGATTGTCACTAATAAAAAAATGTTGTATGTTTTATCAGGTTTGTGAGAATTAATCCAGATGGAGCAAAATGTCCTTCCCAATGTGGAATGAGCTGCAAAACTGGGTCAAGTGTTAAAAGAAAAGTTCATAATGTAAATCCTCGTGTGCATACATTTTTGCAGAGGCTCACTGAATTCGAGTGGAAAACTTCTGATTAAGTAAGTAAAAGTAGTATGTTGTGATAAATACATAAACGTAATGAAATAAAGGTGCCTAATGGTGATTTAATTTGTTTTTTATTATTACTACAGGTTTGGAACAACATGAGGATCAGTGCTGACTGACTTTTTGTTTTGGATGGACTTTATTTTATTTTATTTATTGGTTATGTGATAGTTAAATATTGGCCATGGGTTTGAAAATATGCTAAATACACTACATGTTTTCTTTATTTAAGGTTTTTGTTACATTGTAAATGGAAAACGTATTAATATCGTGTGATTTCGATGGATTTGCTCTTTCAGTGTTTGGACTTTCAGCAGTGAATATTAAACCACACTGAACTAAACTAAACTGAGCCTAAACTCTGATCACTGAACTGACACAGTTTCAGTTCACTATAATCTTCTATGTTAAGCTGCTTTGACACAATCTACATTGTAAAAGCGCTATAGAAATAAAGATGAATTGAAATGAATTGATTTCTGTAATTTTGTGATGTAGTTTCTGTTGTATCTTTGTTGTCTGGTAAATTAATAAATGTATTTTTTAAGAATTTATATGCTTTTTATTTTTAAATTAATTTTAGTAACAGCACAATGACTACTATATTTGATATACCATTAATGTGTATGCAGTATTATGCTGTTAGTAGTAGCAGTACCGCACAGTAATTTACTGTAAGCTGTGTTGCAAGTCACCGCTACTGCTTTGTTACAGTAATTTACTAGCAATTCTACTGTAAAAAAAAGCCTAGTAAGGTCTAACAGTGTATAAAACAGATATTTTATTCATTCATTCATTCATTCATTCATTCATTCATTCATTCCGGCTTAGTCTCTTTATTAATCCGGGGTCGCCACAGCAGAATAAACTGCCAGCACATGTTTTACGCAGCAGATGCCCTTCCAGCCGCAACCCATCTGTGGGAAAGCTATTTTATTCCATTATATTATTTATAACCCTTGTTTTAGCATTATTATAGCAATAGTTTGGCTGGTGATATAGAATTTATTTTCTTTTGAAAGTGCTGTCCAAGATTTCTAGTTTATTATCTCGTTGCTCTTAAAAATATTTCACAATACATTAATAAATAGTTTATTAATGGCAAGCATTTAACATTAGTCTAAAACTCCACACCAGTTTCATGCTTTTGTTCAACAAAAGTATTAGTATAGACAAAACAATGTTCTCTAATTTGAACATCATTTCATATATATATATATATATATATATATATATATATATATATATATATATATATATATATATATATTGACCATGTGGATTCGTTGTATTTTAATGAATTATTGACTGGTCTGTGTGTGTGTTTTTTGCCCTTTCCACCAGGCTCCTCGTCTGTCATCAGTAATGATGATGACTCTGCCAGCCCACTCCACCACGTTTCCAATGGCAACAACACGCCATCATCCTCGGAGATGGGCCCAGATGCAGTTATTATTGGAATGACAAAGATTCCAGTCATCGAGAACCCCCAGTACTTCCGCAACCCAGGCAGCATGCTGAAATCGGACACTTGTGAGTTGCAGTGGGGTGTTGGGTAGTCTCCGGCCACACTCCGTTCTCTCAAATAGATTCCAGCCTAGGTTGCCACTGGTCAGTTGTCATAGTAACCTCCCTTTCTATCACCATGGTGATGATATCAGGGGTGGCTGACGCTGTGTAACTTAATCACTGTTGAACTGTAGATTTCTGCAAGCATTTTTTATTTTAATTTCAAGATGCAGCACCCTTCAGCTGTGTGTTCTACCAACAGCTGATTAGTGATGTTTGTTAAGGCAAGCATCCCATACTACTGCTAAAAAGGTTAAGTCAGCAAGAGATCAAAATGTACTCATTCTTTTATAGGGAATATTGGTGGTTTTATTATGAATTATTAATCTATGCAAATCTAAATATGTTTTACTTCTGTATCTTTTTTAAATCCTAATGTCAGCCAGAACATACGAAAAATATAGGAACCACCAGTTGACAACTCTACAGCTTTTGACCAACCCCTTGTCAAATGTTTTGAAGAAATTGGAGTTTTAACTGTTAATGTGTTTTATTATTCATTATTTTGCAGTTGTCCAACACATAAAGCGTCACAACATTCTACTGAAGAGGGAGCTGGGCGAGGGGGCTTTCGGAAAAGTCTTCTTGGCTGAATGCTACAACTTGTCTCCTGACCAAGAGAAGATTTTGGTGGCTGTTAAGGTACGGGACATTTGCACAGTTCATGTTTTTGCTACAGAATGATGCTTTACAGTAGGTGATTTCTAAATCGTACAGTTCTTTCTAAGTTTATATTTAGATTTTAAAGTTGATTTGAACTTGACCTGGAGGCATACAGAGATTCAAAAACAGGAGATATGTGATGCCCAAACCTAGCCCCAGTATAAATATGGGCTGCATCATTTTGTAAATCCTGATTGATTGGGTCATTTTTGTAAAAAGTTAAACAGTGCATTACAGCAGTCCATGTAAGATAACAAGAGCAGTTAATTAATCTTTCAGTGGTAGTAAAGGACAAAACTGACCCTATAGACCATTCTGAGGGATGTAAACAAAAACAATGGTCCCAATGTATTTCCTGTTTAACATGTTGAATTTTGATAGCTTCCGAAAATCCAAAAAGAGCCACATATTGATGAATAATGTGATGATAGCTGTTTTAACATTATGTTATGATTGAATTGCCTCTTGTTACAGTTATGAAATAGTTTGATAACAAGCAGGTCAATGACATGTCCACATTGAAATGGTCTATATGTGCACTATTTCTGAGATGAAATTTGTCTTAGCATCATTCTGCTTATGGGGTTCAAACAGTGTTCCCTCATGAGGCAAATAGCACTCCCAAAAGGCTGTTTAACCTGTCTTATGGCTCTCAACAGATCTATCAGTAGATAATTTCATGATAAGAATTCTTCACAACTTATGGGGCAAGCCAAGCACCATGATTTCCATCTTAGACCTGTTCAAATACAGAAAATGTTGGACACGGTTTCAGGGATATAAAGCATCCACAGATAGACCTGATTTTGAATGCATGTACACTACCGATCAAAAGTTTGGTGTTCAGTAGGATTTTTAAATGTTTTAAAATAAGCTTCTCCTGCTCACCAAAGCTGCATTTATTTAATACAGTACAAATTGAAAAATTGTGAAATGTTATTGCACTATAAAATAACTGTTCAAAAGTAGTTTAGAATTTAATTTAATCATTTATTTGAAGATGAATTTTCAGCTTCATTACTCCAGTCTTCAGAGTCACATGATCCTTCAGAAATCACTCTAATATTAATTATTAGTATTATTGTTATTATGATTAATATCATTATTATTAATGGTAATACTAATAAAAGCAATAATGACTGGAGTAATAATTTCATTTGAAACTACAAACAATAATTAATAAATATATTTTTAATAAATAAGTGTTTAACGATTTGTTTTACATTTAATAAATGCTGCCTTGCTAAACAGAATAACGTTAGATTAGATTAGATTATATTAGATTAGATTAGATTAGATTAGATTAGATTCAACTTTACTGTCATTACACATGTACAAGTACAAGGAAACGAAATGCAGTTTAGGTCTAACCAGGAGTGCAATAGCAGCAAGTGCAGGATACAGGTATAAGTTATAGTATAAGTGCAGTTATAGAAAAACTATGGTGATATTTACAAATGGATGTACTATGAACATTATATACAGGTTGTGTTAGCTATGAACAGAGATTTACAATAGATGGATAGATTTACAGGTTGCTATTAATAATCAGAAGTGTGCAGATATATAAACATAATTACAAATGTATATGTACAGTGGGTGTGTACATAATTACAAATGTACATGGGTATGTACAGTTCAAATAAATGAATCGGTGCAATGAATATGTGCAATTTTTAAATGTGCAAATGTTAAATAGTGCAGTGATTATGAGGAGTATGAGTTATGAGGAGAGTGGGGGTGTATCAGGGGGGCAAAGAGTCAGTGGGGGGCAGAGTTCAAAAGGGAGACAGCTCTGGGAAAAAAGCTGTTTCTTAGTCTACTGGTTTTTGTCCGGGGGAGCCTGAAGCACCTGCCAGAAGGCAGGACAGAAAACCGTCTGTGAGCAGGGTGAGAGGAATCTTTAAGAATACTGCGTGCTCGGCGCAGACAGTGTTTCCTCTGGATGTCCTCTATGGTTGGCAGTGTATTAATTTATATAAATTAATAAATAAAATTAATAATTAAAAAATAAATAAAAACTGCCCCCAAACTTTTGACCAATAGTGTAAATATGGAGGTTCGAGGACAGAACCCTCAGTAACACGAATTCGAGTGCATTTACTAAAACAGCCTTAGCCTGAACAGCCTAAGACAAAGCATTGTACGCTTTCATCAATGCTAAAATTTGTAAGTAGTGTAGCTCAATTGGTAGATGTTTGTGTTGTAATAACACCACAATATTGTGTGTGATCCCAGATAACGTATGAAGAGTTCAGATGCAAAACCCTCTAAATCCATCAGACCTCTTTTCTTGTAAATGAGCATTTTCCATCAGGCTCTTTTGATTAGGTTCAGAAGTTTCATTTTATAGATAATGATAAGGTTATTAGCTAGTAAATTAAATAACTTTTATTTTAAATATTACTTTAGACAATTCTTTGGTTTTTAACAAGGTAAATTTTCTTTTGCGTCGACATCAGCTAAATCCACTTGTGCTTTTTTTTTTGCAAAAACCTCTAAATCGACCTTTTGGGACAAGACAGTGTAATTAGTTAAAAATCACTAAAGATGCAATTAGAAATTATTTTACCAAGCATAAAACACCTGAAATTAAAAAATATATAAATCTGTCAAGTAAGTGGTGGTTCATTCCGCTGTGGTAACCCCTGATAAACCAGGGACAAAGCAAAAGGAAAATGAAGGGGAAAGAAAGGGGAGAGCTGCTTGAAGTAACGTAAATTATTAAGCAGAAATACACAATATAATAAACAAAATACTAATGGACTACTATGCAGAACAAACACAATGTAGATATTTGGTGAATAACTATGGGGAAAATAAATTGACTGGTGCAGCGGAAGCACTCAACACTGGAATGGGAAAAGAAAGAGGAAGGTAGCTGGAAGTGACACAGATATACAGTACTATACGATTAATATGTAAAAGACAATATAAGACAAAAGATAATAGCAAACTACTATGCAGAATAAATGAGTTAAAGCGGCAGAAGCACTCAACGCTGGCAGGAAAATAGAGGGGGGTGGGCTGTAAGTAACACAAATATCCTATACAATTGCTATACAGAATATACAAACTATGCAATAAGAAAGATACTAAAGCAGCAGGAGCACACAACGCTGGCAGGGGGAAAGAAAGGGGAGAACTGTTGGAGGTAACGAGATTACTATGCAAAATACAGAATATAATAAACATGAAGTGCTAATGAACTACTATGCAGAATAAACAGTGTAGATACTGGTGAATGACAATACAGAATAAATAAACTGATGCAGCGGAAGCACTCAATGCTGACAGTGGAAATAGGAAGGTGATAGGTGAGAGGTGCAAGAGCAGAAGCTTGTGCTGACTCCTGCGGGAGTCTGAGCTTAGGGTGATGCTAAGGTGGAGCAAGGAGTCAAGAGCTGGGAAGGAACAGCAGAATCACTCAACGCTGGCTGGGGGAACGGAAAGGTGAGGGTGATAGGTGAGGCTCTTGCAAGAGCCAAAGCTCGTGTTGACCCCTGAGGGAGTCTGAGCTTAGGGTGATGCTGATGGAGCAAGGAGGTTGGACGAGAGTCAAAGGCAAGAGGTAAAGAGCTGGGAGGGAAACAGCAGAAACACTCAATGCTGGCAGGGGGAACAAAAAGGTGAGGGTGATAGGTGAGGCTCTACAAGAGCCTAAGCTCAGATTGACTCCTGCGGGAGTCATAGCCATAGAGGGGGTTTGCACAGGGATGCACAGATAGATGGCTTTGGCTAGAGGATAAAGGGGTGGCCAAGACTGGGCGGAGAGGTTTAATAGGACTGACTGGGGTTTTAGATGAAAAGACTGAGGCGAATTTAGGATTTGAAAAGCTTCAGAAGACTATTGACCGAGGGTCTGGATCTGATGCTGGGAAAGCCTGTTAATGGCTGCTGTGGTGGCAGTGCCAATTCTGAATGAATTCTGGAAAATGGTTCAGGAGGGAATCGTGAGAAGCGGAGGACTTTGAGGTGTTTCTGGTACCAGAGACGTGATACTGGATGATTAGCGTCGTCAGTTAAAAAAAAGGGGGAGGGGGTGAGTGAGGGCAGGGATGTTGGAGATGTAAATGACATGTCCTCTGTTGAATTGATCTGTCTTACTTGCAGGATGAGGAAACCCTATATTTCCTCATCGAATTTGCGAGTTGCACTGCTTATGGAACTAATGCATGAAATCTTGAATGGTGGGGCAGAGAATGGTCCAATCATAAAGTGGTTGTCAATCTCTTTTTAAATAAGTTGAACGACAGTTTCGGGTTCTGCGATAGCTGATTAAATATTAGGACAAAAAGACTTATGGAAGGGAGAGCTGAGACGCCCGGGTGGAAACCGTGGGTTAGACCCGAAATGAGAAAGTCAGAAAGATTAGTGTCAGGGTGAGAATGCAGTTCTCTAGCAAGGTGAGGAATATTTACAGGAATCGACAGATAATGTTTTCAATTTTTTGGTAGACATTTGTCCCCCACGAGATGGTGGAGGGATGGAGAGCTGAGGATATGGAGCATGGCTTGGCTGGTGGTCCTGGAAATACCTCTTGAAGGCAGAGTAGGTGAAGTGATAAGTTTAAATCCTTGTGGCATATTACGATCTGACTTCTATGTTCAATGTGTAGAATATTTTCATTAGCTGGGTAATATTCAGAAGTTAAATAGCTATCGGAAGTGGTGAGGTTTATTTATCTGTTTATTTTATTTTATTTATTTATTGATTTGACTTCGAAAACGATGTTGACATTTAATTTGTACTTGAACTGTACGTATTAGAAACTGTGTCAATGGAATGTTGGCTGTGGGCTTTACTTTAAACCATGATTAAATAACATTACATTTGGAATCCTAACATGATTAACATTAGAAGCATAACTGGCCCAATTCATTCACAAAGTCTTTGCAACTGAGTCTGTTCATGAACTATCAGGAGAGAGGGCGGTACCATCTTATGTTCTGAGAGCTCTTGGATGGTGACACTTCTTTCAGCTATCGGCTCAATGGAGTGTCAATCAAAAGTGCAAAGGTCAGCAGCCATTTTGTAGACCAAATTACAAGCGTTTGTCTACAAGATGCTACTTTACTGAACGCACTCCAGCGACTAATTTGGATGACAGCAGTGTATCCATGGATGTTTATCAACATATAAGTTATGGACTAATGTTTTACGAATTGGATTGCTTTGATCCTTGCAGTCGAATTACTCCAAGCTGTTAAAATGTTATGGACCTGTGGACAGGCCGGAGGCTTGAGAGGTGGGTTTATTTGGTTTGTTATAATTTCTGGTTGGACACAGTTCAACGGAGTACACTAAGTCCATAGTGTTTGTGTCTTTTAAAATGGTTTAAATTATTCTAGTCACGCCTTTGTAAAGATATACAAAATGTTTAGTCTTGTTGGAGAGTAGTTATTTTTTGCGAGGCTTCCCCTTAAAGCATGCTATGTACGTTACCACAGGTGGACTGCTAAGAGAGCAGTGAGAGTTGAGCTTCATTGCAGTGGCTGTAGTCTCAGGGAGAGCAGGGCTCTGGTTGAAGTCGTAGATGTTTGTTGGTTATTTCCATGTTGCGAGGTTAGAAGTGTAATGCTGTAAAAGTTTTTTTTAGAGCTAGAGCTTTTTAGTAGCAGGAAGCATTCTTCCAGATGAAGATAGTTGTAGAAAGTAAATGAGGATATATATATAGTGACTCGGGATCCTTTGATTGAAAGATCATGAGTAGCTAATGTGGGCCAGCTGGGTCAATAATGAGCACATGCTCCTCTCGAAATTAGTTTAAAATTAAACTTCACTTTGTGAAAATTTAGAAAAAATTGTTTATAAGGGATCATCTATATAGTCCACAAACAATACTGGATTTTGATTGGTTAGACTGATCAAATACAATATCATGATGACATGAAACACAATGATGCCATTGTTTTTTTTATCTTTAACTTTAAAACATAACTATAGGTCATAATAGCTGCTTGCACAAACAACCTGTTCTTTTAGATGAGGACATTCTCAGCTTTCCATTGATCACTAAAATAAGACCTGAACCAGAAACATCAAAGATAATTTTGTCAGGATCTTTTTAACTGTTTAACAGTATCAAAGGTTGAGTTTTGGTCCAGAAAAATAAGAATGAAAATTCTTCAAAGTCGGAAGTTATCAGTAACTTATAAGTCATGTCTGAACTCTGCATTTACAAAAAACATGGTAAGGTCTTAAACTGATTGTTAACTAATAAATTACTATTATGACATTGTAATGCAATTGTTTCCCAGTACTGGGTTGCACCTGGAAGGGAAAACAAATGCCGGAATATTTGGCGGTTCATTCCGCTGTGGTGACTAAGCCAAAGGAAAATGAATGAATGATGTAAAGCACTGTGTGTTACTCTTGTGTACTCTTAACTTGCAGACTTTGAAAGAAGCCAGTGAAAGTGGGCGAGCAGATTTCCACAGAGAGGCAGAACTCCTGACCAACCTGCAGCATGAGCACATTGTCAAATTTTACGGCGTGTGTGTAGAAAGTGACCCCCTCATCATGGTGTTTGAGTACATGAAACATGGAGATCTCAACAAGTTTCTCAGGTTTGGAGACGACATTTATATCACCCACATTTCTGTTTTAAAGGTGCCATAGGATGCATTGATAGAATATGTTGAATTGTTCTCTGATATCCAAATAAAAGTATATGGTTTAGCTAAGTGCAGAAATTCTGCAGAAACTGATTTAAACCCTAGAAATTGGCCCTAATGTTATTTGATTGGTTTTGACCGTATTTGTAAGGGTCATGAATATTAATTAGCTATGGCAGTCCTATGAACGGTTTGTGGCATTTGGGCAAACTTTGGCACACTAATAAAGGACAGTCTGATCTTCAACCACAACAAATTTGGACTCTCTAACTCAAACTCTTTAGCGCCACCATTTGTCCAAAGTTTCACTTATGTTTATTGTTATAACTTTTGAACCGAATGGGCTACAGTCAAAGTTCTTTTTTCCTCTGATTCCTTGACTCAAGCCGACTCAAACACACCATATGACGTCATTTTCTGTCATGAAAATCTTTTAGCTATTTTGAATTTTTCGTAAAACCTATTTGAACAAACTCGTCCTAGGCCGTTTTTCCGATTTTCACCAACATTGAATCACAAGATCTAAAGACCATGCTGACCAAAATTATTGAATTCAAGTTGATTAGATGAATCGTTTTTGATAAACTTGCGAACAAATTTAACGTAGAGCTTGCGAAAAATGACTTTAAAAAAAAATGACGTATTAACACCAAACTTATCACAACCATGGTCTGAAGTTAGCTGCAACCTTTCTGCGCACTGCCCCTAGTGGTTTGGAGATACAAAAAAATGGCTTTGCTTATTACTTCTCAACCTTTGGTCAAAAATCTATAAAAGAGCAGAGCATGCTGAGTCGAATGATGTCTGATTTTCCCAGGTCAGCCATTTTGGCCGTCGCCTATTTTGAATTGTCAAAAAATTGCTATATTTTTCAAAAATATAAAGTCGTATATAAAGTCGTTATGTGTCTTCGAGACTGTGCCCTGAAGGTGCTCAAAAAGTTTCGTTGCAGCACCACCTTTTGGTCAAACTTTACAACTTTATTTCTAAAAATTAATAATTACATTACTTATACTTACTAATAATTAAATTACTAATTTTGCCTATTGTTATGACACTTGTCTTGATACATTCCTTGGGTTGTCCTGAGAATATTGATACCAATTATGCCTTATTTAACTGAACTTCCTGTCTGCCATCTTGCCTTAAGTCAAAAACCTACTTTTTTTAACTCCTCCTACGTCGTTTGGCTGATTTGCACCAAAGCATGCTAAGCAAAATTTGTGTTGTCTTTTTTTTAGATTTTCAGCTTGCGATTATCATTATCTGTTTCTCTTAGGGCTCATGGTCCAGATGCGGTGCTGATGGCAGACGGACAGCAGAGTTTGCTGGTGGAGTTGACTCAGCCTCAGATGCTGCACATTGCTCAGCAGATAGCTGCAGGAATGGTGTATCTGGCTTCACAGCATTTTGTGCACAGAGACCTGGCCACACGCAACTGCCTGGTGGGAGAAAACCTGCTTGTAAAGATAGGAGACTTTGGCATGTCCAGAGATGTGTACAGCACCGACTACTATAGGGTAAGTGTGGATCACTTTAGAAATGTCCATATTGCAGTAGTACTTTTAGTCTAAAGTCGCAGCTCAAGGTCTTTCTAGTTGCTAGTTTACTCTTTCTAGCTTCATCTGAGTGGTAAATTATAAATGCAGTAAAAGCAACATCTTTTGTTTCACAATACTATGCGAATGCCTCCAAACTCTTTTAGCATAGTGTAAACAAATATTTTAGCATCATATTTTTGGGAATTTTGCATCTCAAAGCAAACCACTTAGACGTGTAAAGTTACACAGTATAAACAGTCCATGACTTTTCACATTTTTACTTTTTACATTCAAGCAATGTGAATACAAATACATGCTCCATGAAGCAGTAAATGATGGTTGCTGGAAGCCTGTTTAAGTAGTTAATGGTTGGATGAGAGTGGATCACACCATAAATTTGCTTAAAGGAAAACTCTTTTTTTTGTGAAAGAGCACCTATTTTACCCTTTTAAACGATGTAAAGGTCAGCTCAAAATACCCATCAGAATTTGCTCCAGAATTTGCCCATTTTGGTGTCTGAATACATGGTAGCTGTTTTTGTAGCCTGTGGCTTTAAATCCAAATGAGCTGCTTCCCATTCTGCTTGTCCTGCGTTACATCAGATAAAGAGCTGTCACTGATACAGACAGACTTAGATAAAGCTGCAATACAGCTCATTAGTCAAAAATACCAAGTCATTTCATTTCATGTATTTGTGGTGGAATTTATTCAAGCCTTTCTGAAAAAATGAGTTTCACACAAATGCCATTTGCAGTACACACACAAACACACATATATTAGTGTTTACTGACACCATGCGGCTGTGGTGATTATATCGGTTAAGAATTACATTAGCCATTTTATTGTCTTAATTACAAGCATCCTCTGTTTTAAAAACGTTTTAAAATAAAATAAAACTTATGAAAATCACAGAGAGTTGTAACAAATATTTTATAGTTTATTTGCAAAAAAAATGTTCTGTGGACATGTGTATATATGTTATTATAGAAACATGGCACCTGTCAAACAATTCGGTGGGCGGGGAAAATCGCACTCCTAAGTCACATTGCGGTGGGCAAAGTCAAAGTCACTGGTATTTGGGTCTTATTTTAACATCAGGAAATTTTTAAAAAGAGACTTGTGTTTCTATCACTCCAGTATGACAGTGGTCACACTATACTTACAGACGGTTCTGTCAAAACAACTTACAAAAGATGATTTTTATCATAGGTGCCCTTTAAAAGTCTATTATGTAGGCTTGACAGCTTGTGGTTGAACTAGGTATTGCAGTCCAAATTCAAAATGTTGGAGAGGATTTTTTCACCCGGCCCCTTCGATGGTGACTCCTGCTCAGCTAATGTTTACACATGTAATGTTTATATTATTTGCTAATTGAAAAGAGACCTTATGTGGATTTCTATAACTATGCTCCATGTGCTCCGATTTCCCCCACAGTCTAAAGGCATGTGCTGTAGGTGAATTGAATAAGCTAAAATTGGCCGTAGTGTATGTGTGTGAAAGTGTATGTATGGGTGTTTCCCAGTGTTTGGTTGCAGCTGAAAGGGCATCCGCTGCGTAAAACATATAGTGGATAAGTTGGCGGTTCATTCCGCTGTGGGGACCCCAGATTAATAAAGGGACTAAACCAAAAAGAAAACAAACGAATGAATATATATATATATAAAATGACAAGTGATTTATGAAAGTCTTGTTTAAGTTTTACTGCAATATAAGCATTTTTAAATTTTTATATGATTTTGAAGGTCAATATAGAGTGGGGGAACTATGACGTCAATTTGTATGCAAAAACCCGGAAGCGAGTTAGCATTTTAGCAGTTCTGGTTCCCTTGTCCCAAAGTCAATGGGTTTTTTGAGTGGGATTTCAGTTAAATCGCTTAAATAAGGTCCGTGGCTAATACAAACTCAAGATACTTTCACGTTTTATTCTACGACATAAAACACATCAGTTACATCACACTCTTGATTTTTTTAAATGGGTTACGCTTCTTTAAAAAGACGGTTGATATCAATGTGCTAAACGGGACTACAGGCGGTGTCGGAGACATTATACGTCACCGAGGTAAACTGCTTGAGTTGGGCATTTGGATTTGTCTGTGATTAAAGTATTTTTATGAGTAGTTTTTTATAGTTTGTAGTATTTATCTAATTGGGAATTCATATTGTGTGTAGATAATGCCTTCACTTGTAAAGACTGTCAAGACGGATTAATTTGGTGATCCTTTATTTTAATTAAACGATATTATGGGCATACTGCATACCAGTGCAGCCTGTCTCTTTTCTGCTCTCAGTAACGCAAACGTGTGAATAAATGTGTAAAAATACATTCACATTAACTGTCATTTTAACGTGATCAATTGATTTTTCATCATTTTTTTCTTCATCTGAACACATTTAACTCTGTGATAACTGCGGTATTTACACTCCTACTTAAAATGTATAGCATATGTGACTGTATGGGCTGCTTTTTGCTGTACTCGGTGACAAAAAAGAATATTGAATGTTGTTCTGTGTACATGATGGAACTTGCAGGCATATAACATTAGACTTGTCCCTCATGCCTCATCTCCTCATTTCTGTCGTCTATTACTAAGGTAAGCGGGCTGTATGCACGCGAGCGATACACTTATTTAAACATGTCTTATGATAATATGTAGGCACATTTACACATACAGTTTCAAAACTTTTACAACAACCGTAAAGCAATGCAAAATGTATTTCCCCCGTGAAAACTATCCAAAAGGTACATAGGTCTAAGTGGTTTTGTGTATATACAGGCAGTGCAGAATTAGTAGGGAAATGAGTATTTTGACCACATCATCCTCTTTATGCATGTTGTCTTACTCCAAGCTGTATAGGCTCGAAAGCCTACTACCAATTAAGCATATTTGGTGATGTGCATCTCTGTAATGACAAGAGGTGTGGTCTAATGACATCAACACCCTTATATCAGGTGTGCATAATTATTAGGCAACTTCCTTTCCTTTGGCAAAATGGGTCAAAAGAAGGACTTGACAGGCTCCGAAAAGTCAAAAATAGTGAGATATCTTGCAGAGGGATGCAGCACTCTTAAAATTGCCAAGCTTCTGAAGCGTGATCATCGAACAATCAAGCGTTTCATTCAAAATAGTCAACAGGGTCGCAAGAAGCGTGTGGAAAAACCAAGGCGCAAAATAAACTGCCCATGAACTGAGAAAAGTCAAGCGTGCAGCTGCCAAGATGCCACTTGCCACCAGTTTTGCCATATTTCAGAGCTGCAACATCACTGGAGTGCCCAAAAGCACAAGGTGTGCAATACTCAGAGACATGGCCAAGGTAAGAAAGGCTGAAAAACAACCACAACTGAACAAGACACACAAGCTGAAACGTCAAGACTGGGCCAAGAAATATCTCAAGACTGATTTTTCTAAGGTTTTATGGACTGATGAAATGAGAGTGAGTCTTGATGGGCCCATGGCTGGATCGGTAAAGGGCAGAGAGCTCCAGTCCGACTCAGACGCCAGCAAGGTGGAGGTGGAGTACTGGTTTGGGCTGGTATCATCAAAGATGAGCTTGTGGGGCCTTTTCGGGTTGAGGATGGAGTCAAGCTCAACTCCCAGTTCTACTGCCAGTTTCTGGAAGACACGTTCTTCAAGCAGTGGTACAGGAAGAAGTTTGCATCCTTCAAGAAAAACATGATTTTCATGCAGGACAATGCTCCATCACACACGTCCAAGTACTCTACAGCGTGGCTGGCAAGAAAGGGTCTAAAAGAAGAAAAACTAATGACATGGCCTCCTTGTTCACCTGAACTGAACCCTATAGAGAACCTGTGGTCCATCATCAAATGTGAGATTTACAAGAAGGGAAAAAAGTACACCTCTCTGAACAGTGTGTGGGAGGCTGTGGTTGCTGCTGCACGCAATGTTGATGTTGAACAGATCAAAACACTGACAGAATCCATGGATGGCAGGCTTTTGAGTGTCCTTGCAAAGAAAGGTGGCTATATTGGTCACTGATTTGTTTATGTTTTGTTTTTGAATGTCAGAAATGTATATTTTAGAATGTTGAGATGTTATATTGGTTTCACTGGTGAAAATAAATAATTGAAATGGGTATATATTTGTTTTTTGTTAAGTTGCCTAATAATTATGCACAATAATAGTCCTTAATCCTCAAATTAATCCTCAAAAATACAACTTGCCTAATAATTCTGCACTCCCTGTATTTGTTTATAATATATAGCGTGGATTATAATATAATAAACCGAGAGAGTAAATCTTTGTCATGGATATGTATATTTCAAAAAATAAGCTTGAAGAGTTGTCTGTAGCAGGGTGGTGCTGACGTCACAAGTGAGCGCCCCGAAGGCTGTAGTCTGTTTATAGCCTAATGTTAGCTTTTCAGTTCTTGCGTTTGCATTTAAGATTCAAAAGTGCTAAAAGTTGTATTTTTCGTGTGAGGATTATCCGGCTGGAGAAAACGTGTAAGGTTAATGAACTGTGTTTGAACACAGAGCTTATTATTTGCAATCTTTGCAAAGCCTATGGGAAAATACTATAGAGATTTTATGGAGGTAACCAGTTTTATGCTAGCAGCCGATTGGCCTACAAGGTGACGTTATAGTTCCTCCACTCTATTATTAGACCACAGTTAACTTGACAAATGATCTAGTTCACCCTTTAAACTTGCAAAAAACTTGCAAAATAAGTAGTAAAATATTTTGTACTGTCAACATGGCAAAGACAAAAAAAGGTATTAAAAAAATTAAAACTATTATGTTTAAAAATGATAAAAAAAAAAAAATTATATATATATATATATATATATATATATATATATATATATATATATATATATATATATATATATATTTCACAGGAGGGCTAATAATTTTGCCTTCAATTGTATATTTAAGATATAGATAAAAGAAAACCTTTGAGTGAGTGTTTGCTTAATGGTAACAGGAGAAGAATAGGAGAAACAAACTGTTCTAATATATTAAGAAAATCAAGAAAGAGATAAAACCAAAAAGCAGTGTATATGTCCATAAAGGATAATCATGGTATGACTGATTTACTGATCATTCTTCTCATGAATGCTTCTGGTATGGTTTATCATGACGATTATTTAAATGTATGCATCTGAACAGCTGATTAAATACTGTAAATATGAAAGTGCCTCAAAAACCAACAGTTCCCCACAGTGAGTCCTTCCAGAAAAAGCCCAGACCATCTGACACTGAAGGGCTCTCCCAAACCTGCATCCTGCCAACACAGCCGGAAACACTCTGCTGTGTCAGCAGCCGTGTGTGTGTGTGTGTGTGTGTGTGTGTGTGTGTGTGTGTGTGTGTGTGTGTGTAGAAGAAAATCAGATCCCTCTGCTAAATATTAAGAGGAAAACAGAATTTGTCATTGCATGATCACCAGGAAATCTTCTTTGCAGTGTCATATTAATGAGGGCAAATTTAGTTTTTGCAGTAAACTAGGTATTGTGGCACCTGGAGGACTTCTATAAGACCTTGGCTGCAATCTCCATGCTTCATATCAAGCTCGTTCTTCTCAGTTTTTCTGTAAACATACTCAATTTGAGGGCAGATGAAGCATCTTGCTTTTAAGGAAAGCAATATATACTGCTTTTTAGTGTAATCCTATTGGAATGAGTGGAAAGTACACTGTGCTGTTGAATGAACTTTTACTACAAACGCACAAAAATGTTAAAGAAATAGTTCACCTAAATATGAATTTTTGTCATCATTCACACTCCTGTGTTATTGAAAGAACAGGAGCTTTGTAGGCAAAAGAGAAATCTGCCTTATGATCTCATTTACATCAATAACCAACTTGCGAGGGAGTGAAATATTAACTATGAATTCAGTCTGTTCCTGACAAAGCTACAGTGCATCCAGGAAGTATTCATAGCGCTTCACTGTTTCCACATTTGTTTATGTTACAGCCTTATTCCAACATGGATTAAATTCGTGTATTTCCAAAATTCAAAATTCTACACACAATACCCCATAATGACAATGTGAAAAAAGAGTTTTTGAAATTGTTGCAAATTTATTAAAAATAAAAAACCTGAAAAATCACATGTTCATAAGTATTCACAGCCTTTGCTATGAAGCTCTAAATTGAGCTCAGGTACATTCTGTTTCCACTGATCATTCTTGAGATGTTTCAGCAGCTTAATTGGAGTTCATCTGTGGTAAATTCAGTTGATTTGACATGATTTAAAAAGGCATACACCTGTCAATATAAGGTCCCAGGGTTGATAGGGCATGTCAAAGCACAAACCAAGCATGAAGACAAAGGAATTGTCTGTAGACCTCTGAGACAGGATTGTCTCGAGACACAAGGCTTGGGGAAAGTTGCAGAAGAATTTCTGCTGCTCTGAAGGTTCCAATGAGCAAAGTGGCCTCCATCATTCGTAAGTGGAAGATGTTTGGAACCACCAGGACTCTTCCAAGAGCTGGCCAGCTATCTAAGTTGAGTGATCTGTGGGAGAAGGGCCTTAGTCAAGGAGGTAATCAATCATTGCTCATCACCAGGCTAATACCATCCCGACAGTGAAGCATGGTGGTGGCAGCATCATGCTGTGGGGATGTTTTTCAGCAGCAGGAACTGGAAGACTAGTCAGGAAAGATGGCAAATGACAATGACCCAAAGCACACCACCAAAATATCAATGGAGTGGCTTTACAACAACTCGGTGAATGTCCTTAAGTGGCCCAGCCAGAGCCCAGACCTAAATCCTATTGAACATCTCTGGAGAGATCTGAAAATGGCTGTACACTGTGACTTCCATGTAACCTGACAGAGCTTGAAAGGTACTGCAAAGAGGAATTGGCAAAAACTCCCAAAGAGAGGTGTGCCAAGCTTGTGGCATCATATTCACAAAGACTTGAGGCTGTAATTGCTGCCTAAGGTGCATCAACAAAGTATTGAGCAAAGGCTGTGAATGCTTATGTACATGTGATTTTTCAGGTTTTTTATTTTAATAAATTTGCAACAATCTCAAAAACTTTTTTTTCACATTGTCATTACGGGGTATTGTGTGTAGAATTTTGAGGAAATAAATGAATTTAATCTATTTTGGAATAAGCTGTAGCATAAAAAAATGTGGAAAAAGTGAAGCGCTATGAATACTTTCCGGATGCACTGTATGTTAAACTATTATATTTAACAATGCTATTGTCATTGTTATTTTCCCAGACCCCTGATAAATAAGGGACTAATCCGAAAGGAAAATGAATAAATGAATGAATATTATTAAACGGTAAGAGCTAAATAAGTGCGTGTGCTTTTATTAATCAGTGCACCCCCTGCCAATTTGTGTCTCATATCGCAGGTGGGTGGTCACACCATGCTGCCCATCCGATGGATGCCCCCAGAGAGCATCATGTACAGGAGATTCACCACAGAGAGTGACGTGTGGAGTTTGGGGGTAGTACTCTGGGAAATCTTCACCTATGGCAAGCAACCCTGGTATCAGCTCTCAAACAATGAGGTAAGATGCTAACCAATCAATCCTCTCTCTGAAAATAAAGAACTTTCATTATTTAGACACAGAAATTAGTTATTCCCACTTGCCATATGAGTGCTGGAAATCTTTAAACATACTTGAATATCTAGTGGTTTCAAGGTTTGAAAGTGCTTAGATTTTGGATAAAGAAGTGTTTGAAACTGCTTGAAATGTTTTTATAATTTGTCATTAAAAAGGTAATCATAATTAAATGTTTAAAAAAAATAAATAGCTTTGCTTTTGCATAAATGGAAACTGTGCATATACCTATAGCAAGGTCTTTTTTACATTCAACCCTTTAACTGCCTGCTCTATCAAATGCTTGGCCATGTTTTGACTGTTTTAAATAATGACTGTTAAAGTCATTTAAAGAATGACTGTTTTAAATAAGGGTTTGCACACACAGCATTGTTGGTACACAAAAAAATCAAACAAACCTTATCCTGTTGCACTACTACACTTGATTTGGTTGATTTTTGTGATTTTTGTGCAATAAATTTTGTGGTGGTAATTTCCAGAAATTTGCATAAAATTTTGGAAAAAAAAATAAAAAAAAATATATATATGTGTGCAATCTGACACAAATCATAAAAACAAAACTTCTTTATTTTGGTCTCTTGTCAAGACAAGATCTAAAACTAGGATTAAGCCAAAGGAAGATTGTATAACTCTTATTTTTATCCACAATTTTACTTTCTCTCCGATTTCACTCCCCGGAGCACCTGACATCATGTACCTCACTCAGTACATGCATTAGGGCTTTCCCTACCGTAATACACCTAAAGCACGGATTGCTGTAAAACTCGTCAATGGCAGGGAAGCGTTTTCTTTCACAGGGAGAGAGTTAAACAAAAACATTTATCAATTTTATGCACACCATAATATCAGCTATACACATAAAGCAAAAATAATGTCCTTCAATTCAGTCACGTCCAGTGGCCATCATCGTTGCATCAACCTCCATCATTGTAAGCTGCTTGCTTTCCTATCTGTTCCATTGCTCCGTTTGTTAGATGTTTGCTCCAACTTTCTTTTGCAGTCTGAAGCTTGTCAAACGCACAAAACGCCTAATTCGCACCGCAGGATGTCTAATCGCATCTTTGCATTGACTTCACATGTAAATCACTCGTGCTTCATCCGCTGCTGCACAGGCTGCAAAACAACTCCCCCCACTCTCATGTAATGTAATGATTGTAATGAATGTGAGGGCGCAGGTGACGTAATTTTTTAAAGAGACACTCAGATACATCACGTACACTGCGTATGCAACGTCTATAAGTCATGTAAAAAAATTAATTGCAATCTGAAATAAATATAATGTGATTACATGGTTTGGAATTGGATGTTTTATGTTTTAAGTTAAGAAATGCAAGCCAATTTTTTTTTCTTGGTGGGGCAGTTAAAGGGATAAGATGTAAGTAAATTATTTTTAATATTGTAATTTAATGTTGGGCTTGGGGTAAACATGCCATCAATTTTTTTCCTTACAATACAATACTATACTGTAAATGCTAGCATATGATATAGTGTAGCATGCACAGTAAATACGTAATTTTCTACATTTGCAAAATGTGCAAGAAGTGTCCTCAAAGTGTTTGAAAACAACTGTTTCTAGGCAGATGCATGCACTTTTACTGGTTCAGATGTCATTCTGGACAATGTTTGTGCTGCCTCCTGCAGGTGATCGAGTGTATCACACAGGGTAGGGTGTTACAGAGACCTCGTACTTGCCCCAAAGAAGTGTATGACCTGATGCTGGGCTGCTGGCAGAGGGAGCCCTACATGAGACTCAACATCAAAGAAATCCACAATCTGCTCCAGAGCCTGGCCAAGGCCTCGCCTGTTTACCTGGACATCCTGGGCTAATCCATTTGCCAGAATGGGTGTGAAATTATTAGTAAGAAAGAGTGAGTGTGTGTGTGTGTGTGTGAGCGTGTGCGGTATAAGAAAAGATGGTTGTGGCTGAATTTTAATGTATGTGTGTATGTGTGTTCATAACAATGGCTTCTGCTTCAGCCTTCTCATCACATAGACTAAAGGCCTTAAATTTGACTGTGTGCATTGCTTTGAGTTTTTCCACGTCTGGACATGTCCATATATGTCATGCATCATCGTGTTTTCTAAATATCCCAAATGGTCTACGAGCGGAAACATCTGATTGTTGTAAATATGCATCAGAGACCATGTAGACCTTTTTGTTTAACAACCTTTTTGAAAAAGGTAATTTGGTTTGAGGAAGAATGGTGTTTTTTTTCTGCCACCATTTGTTTATGGAGAATTTGGACGTAACGAGGACCCAGTCATTAGCACAAAGCTGTCGACAGTCTGGAGACATTTTGGCAGATTTTACGCAGAATGCAATACTATTCATACTGCAAACTATAGAGTAACAATCATGGAACTGCCAGATTCATCCATGAACACATCTGATATAAGTTTAGACTTATTCTGTGCCAAGTTTTGATGTCTAACGCTGAGGTCGATGTTTTTGGACATCTAAGTGCTCCCCATCTAACTCAGTGCGAACTTTGTAATAGAAGCACAGCGACAAAGACACATCCTATTTCTTTTTTTCTTCAGAAGAGGCTTTAGGTTGGACACAGAGTGTTTGGAGTGAGCACAGAGGCCAAGTCACCAGCAGTGGCATTGAAGACTTTGTATGGCTCCCTGACCATATGAGTCAAAGGGCACTGGTCTTTCTAATTGTGATTGAAAGAGCAAAGGATTGATGCTGTTGTTGTGTCAGTCACTGGTAACAGTGTTGTTTTTTTAGGGTGCTTACACACTAAAAAATGTTCTAATGGAGCACTTGACAAATAGAAGTACATATTTGAGGGTGTTTAAAGAGTCGGACTGGCCATTTGTCTAGGGCATTTCCCTTCCTTCAACCCAAGACACATGGAGAAGTTCCCCAAACCCTACAACCCAACATTGGACGTACGGTTTTGGAGAATGGACATTTGGATTTCTGAAAGCACAAATGGACCCTCCTCCCTTGGATTATTTTGCATCCCAAATAATATCACTGTGTCAGTGGATCGACTTGCGGCCATTTTACAAATCCTCTCCATTTTCAGTCGTATAACGAAGCATCAAAATGGAATAATTCTCATTGTTCTTCAGGGCAACATAAACTAGTGTGTAGGTGCCCTCAATCATCATACTATTGCAAATTGGTGGACCCTGACTTTGTGAAGACTGAAGATTTCTTTCTTACCTGTTCTTGGGGAGTTTGAACCATAGATGTTGTCCATAACGCAACAGACAGCTGAACAGCTGGATTTTATTTGCTATCGGATTATTCATTATCTGTTTATGTATCAACTGCAAAATAACTGCTAAGTAATATGTGTATGTGATAATCTATGATCGATTTGTTTTCAGTGTATTGTGGGCCGTTTCAAAGCGATGGGCTTGGTGGGCACTGTGAAGTGAATGTTCATGTGAGAATGACTCGAGTTGAGCGGTCCCTGAGGTCACGACTGGAAGAGACCCTATGAAGGGACCCGACTCAACTTGTGTTTTAACCCCGCCAAACAAGTTACAAGAGGAGGACGACTACAAGAGGATTTAATAGACTACAAATAACCGAACCATCATCATGACTTTATGTAGTGCATTCAGCCAGTATTCAGAGTGCTTCATTTTTTCACATTATTTAGAGCCCTATCACAACAAATGTTTTATTAGTCTGCGCTCCTAACCTGAAATGACAAAGAGATTCAGGAAACTGACAAAACACTGACTTTTTGCATACTCGTATTTCTGCAACGATTAAGTTTTTTGAGTTGCATAAGCATTGCACAACTGGATGTGTGGATTTTCTACCACTCTTCTCTGTAGATCCAATCATGTAAGGTTGAGTGGGGACCATTAGTAGACAGTTATTTAGTTCATTCCCATTTTAGCTAATCTGGACCCTGGCTTGGTCACTCAATCAGTCATCCTTAAACTACTTTAATATTCTCCTGGCAGGAAGTGTAGGCCATGTCCACATGTACATGGGTATATTTGTAAAGAGAGTTTACCAAAACAAAAAGTCCACATGAAAATGCAAAAATGCCCTATGAAGCGCTGTCAAAAGCATGCCAAAGCAGCAGATGGCGATATACTCTTAATCCTAAAGTCATGCTGTCTACACAGACCACAGCGTTTTTCAAAACCTGATAGTTTACAAAAAGTTTGGTTTTAGTTAGGCGATACTGCCTTGTGTGTGAGTGATTGGCCAATATGCTGCAGTTTTGAAAATACCTGTTTTTGCGAACAGGGCTTAGGGGCTATTTACACAACAATGTTTTCAGCCAAAACTGTAGGAAAAAATGGCCTTTGCCAGTTCTTTTACATGTTGACGCCATTTTAAGGACTGAAAATGAGTTTTAAAAAATGCATTTTTTAAAAACACAACTATTGCTGTCCTTGTAAACACCCAAAAACGTTTGTTGTTGTTGTCACATTTTTGTTAACACTTAGTTGGCAAAGTGTGGATTTACTTCACTTTAAAACCAACAGTGGAGATGTATCATATACTCACACAGTACTCAAAAAGTACTCTTACTCACTTTCCTTCAACTTATTGTCTGCTTTATCAGTGGAATGAACTGCCAATTTTTCTGGCAATTGTTTAATACAGTTGATGCTGTGGGGGAAACTGAAACACCCAGAGGAAACCCACATAAACAGGGGGAGAACATGCAAACTCTAAGCTCCACACAGAAAGACCTTTTGGTCCATCCGGGACTCGAATCAGTGAGCTTATTGCAGTGAGGCATACATACTAGCCAATTTTCTATATTCTCACAAATTCTACATAGATGTTTTTGGCCATTTTCACAAATGTGTAAACAAAGATTGTTTTGAAAATGTTGAATTTTTTTCGAAGGCAAGGGGAAAAAAACTTTTGCATTCTTGACTGCATCAGTGTTGTGTAAATGCAGCCTTGGATTATTTTTCCCATTCTGAAGTTTTGAGTTCTCTGGACCAATTTATCATTAAGTACAGTATGCTGTACGGAAGAAGAAATAACAATATGTACCAGCAGGTGGCAGTAGTATATATTTGGCATTTGAAAAGGGAAACAGAAAGAATATATAAATGTGCAGTATATATACATTTTAATGTTGATTCCCACGTTGATTAGTTGATCTTCATTATTTTTCAAGTCATTAAATAAAAAAAAACTATTTTTCATAGCCCATCCAACAGTTCTGTTACATGGTTTGGAGTGCAGATTAAGGTGATAACATTTTAGCATTTCGATGTAAAGATAAGATAAATCCAGTCAGCACTATTGACAATTGACATATTTTGTCCACAAAAATTGATTAATATGACGGGCTTAATCCTGAAAATGAAGCCTGGGTACTTTCTGAATCCACTAAAGGCGTTTTCACTCCTGACTCAATTGAAGCATTTGTTTTGGGACTTGTCACGTTTTCTCCCTTATTTCAGTAAGTTTAGGCATATATGGACAATGAATCAACAATTGGCCCAGGATAGCTGGAATGGGGTGGTTTTGGCCTGAATGCCAATGAACTCCAGGTTCAGTTAAGGTTACAAAGCAGTCAGACCCAACTCACCAATGAAGAAAACAGTATAACAACTCAGAACAGGGAATGTGCTGTGAGTGGCATGAACACCATTGAGGTCCACTTCTTTCAAGTCCCTGTTTCCATTTTAAATGAGCTTCAGGTCTGAAAAGTCAAGCAACACTATTGCTGTTGTTCATACTTAGGACTTACATGAATACTGTGTGTAATACATATTGGATTCAGTTGTATCTGTAAAACCACACTGCAAAAAATGCTTTGCTTGTTTTTGTCTTGTTTCTTGTCCAAATATCTAAAAATTCTTAAATCAAGAAGAATTTTCTAGGCCAGCAAAACATATTGTCTTGTTTTCAGAAGTAATATGCATATATTCAGTCACTTTTTCCTCAACACAAGCAAAATAATCTGCCAATGGGGTAGGCAAAATACTCTTGTTTTTTTCTTTTGACAAAATTATTTTGCTGACCCCAATTTGACATATTATTTCTTAAGAAAATATATATATATTTTACTTGTCTAGAAAATTCTTCTTGATTTAAGAATTTCTAGATATTTGGACTAGAAACAAGACAAAAATCTAAGCAAGAATAGCATTTTATGCAGCGCAGACCAGCCAAAAAACAAAATTTCAACCTGACTATCATTACTGTTGAGCAACTCCAGGGCTATAACATTCAACTTGTCCTCCTTTTCAGATTGACAGGACTCCTCTTGGTCCCCAGCAACATATTTTGCACCACTGACTGATTACCGAAGATGTGTTGCTTTGAAAGCATCTGTATATATGCAATTAGACTGTAAATATACATGAGCAGGATCAATCATTCTTTGTACACTGATGTCAAAATTCTTTCCAAACCGTCCATTGGCAGGACCTACTTTTAACAGCCGACATTTTGAGTTGTCGAACAGCGTCCAGTCGAGTCAAGTATCGGTCATTACGGTCATAAACTTTTGAGCAGTGACTTATGACCTCTTAGAGCTTTGCACTTTCTTTATAGATGTACTGCTCATATTTTTGTAGTTTTCACCCTACAATTGTAAGCACTGCAAAAAAAAAAAAAGACGAAGAAAATCGAAGAATGTCATTTACATCGAAGGAGATTATTTGCTTATGATATTGAGGAAATGTATTTGGTCAGTTACCCTAAACAATTTTTATTGTGTCGTGGCAGACTGACTTTACGTGAACAAACATGGCATTTTCTCGTTTTTTTGCTATACAGATTTCTGTCTGTTCTAATAGCCAGCCTGTACTTTATAATCCATTCTGTACAGTTCTAATAGATGTCTATATAAATAGTATGTTCTCTCTATATATTCTGTTTCAAACAGGCATCATGTCAAACGTGCGACATTATAAAGGGAAGAAAAACATGTCTAATGGGCCTCCGGCAATATGTGAGTGTAAATACAATTTATTTTGCGTGACAGTGTATCATTTCCTTTTTCCTGTGGTCATTCATAATGAAAATACTTTTTTTATATAACTGTAATTGATCAAATAGCCTTTTCCCCTGTGTAGTAAAACATTCGATGTTACTGACGGTTACTGCGCCCTTTTTTAAATAATAAAAAAGAAATAAAAAAAAATTTAAAACAGGGTTGATTCACGTCCAAGGGGAAAGAGCCAAGAAAACCCCTATCCTTTTTTGAGTTCTGAAAAGCTCTTAATATTGTATATGAATGAAGAACTGTGACTGAGCACTGAAACACTGTTTATAAATGATTTATTTTGTAACCTGAGATTTATTTACATTGTTTTATGCTCTGTTGGGTGAATCTCACTAAAACTGCACAGAAATGTCCTGGTCACCTCAAAATCAAAAGAATACATGGTAAGTCTATTTTAGGTTTGTTTGTTTTTTTTTCTCCCCTTAAATTTTGGGATGCAATGGACATTTCTTTGTGAAATGCACCCATACAAGCAGCTGGAATTAGGCATTTCTGTTCTTTGTTTAGCTGGATTGCTAGTTGTGAGTGAATGTGTGTGTGTGTGCGTGCGTGCGTGCGTGCGTGCTCCCAGCAGACTCAATCTCTCACGGCTTTAGGTGTCAGTACTCTATGCTTGTGCATCCTGTGAGAAGCTTCTCTGCAGTCAGTGGAAATGTTCCTTGTAATACTGTGCATTTAATAAAAGTGGTATGTCTTACAACAATGTTTACATGTTGTCCATTATATTTATACGTTTAAAGGTACAACAAGATAGTAAACAAACCCATTAATGGTGTGAAAAAGTGTTTGCCCCTTACTGATTTCGTAATTTTTCCGTTTTTCACACTTCAACTTTTCAGATCATCAAACAAATTTAAATATTAATCAAAGATAACCCAAATTTAAATTATTTTTTTGTTATTAGGGGAAAAACAAGATAGAAAACTACGTAGCCCTGTGTAAAAAAAAGTTTGCCCCCTAAACCTAATAACGGGTTGGGTCATCCTTAGCAGCAACAACTGCAATAAAGTGTTTTCAATAAGTAGTTTACTTATTAATTTCGAGAGCATCACGTGCTTATGATTGACCACAGCCGGTCCTGCATTAGCTAACACATGATTCATCGGTCAGATGATTCCTAACTCAATATAAATAACCAGAGTTTCTTACCTCAGTATCGTCGTTTTGAAGAATCCCCCTCTCCCACCCCTACTCCTTTTCTAGATTCGGCGACATGGCAGCCTATTAGCACTGGTTAAAGTCCCTACTCAACCAGTCAACATTTCTGTGCGGAGTTTGCTTGTTCTCCCCATGCTCGCATGGGTTTCCCCCTCCCATAGTTCAAAAACACGCGACTTGAACATACTAAATTGCCAACGTAGTTGAGCTATTAGTAAGCTGTATTTATCTCTTTATCTGTCATTAGCCAGAAATAAGTCGGGGGAATTCTCGAGATCTACCTGAGCTCAAACTCCCCTCTCACCCTGAGCCCCCGTTTACACTAATACTTTTAGTTTTAAAACGCATAAGTTTTGCTACGGTTACGCCATCCATCCACACTACACCGGAGTTTTCGAGCTTTTTGAAAATGCTGGAGAGGCCTAGGGCACGAGAATTTTTTAAGCTCAGGGCTCTCTCCCTTGACAGCATGCCAAACAAGCTTTATAATCAATCATCAGCTAAGTGTGAACTCTTGAACTTGCAATGAATCTGTTACAGTGCTCTGGATGAATTTTGGCCCACTCATCTTTGCAGAATTGTTATAATTCAGCTACATTGCAGGATGTTTGAGCATGAACTGCCTTTTTAATGTCATGCCTTAGCATCTCAATTGGATTCAGGTCAGGACTTTGACTAAGCCACTTCAAAGTCTTCTTTTTTTTTCAGCCATTCAGAAGTAGACTTGCTGTTCTGCTGATGAACCCAAGTTCGGTTCAGCTTGAATTCACTAACACAGGGGTCTCAAACTCATTTTACCTTGGGGCAGCTGGAGGCAGAATCTTGGTGAGGCTGGGCCGCATCAGGTTTTCCACAAGAAATTAATTATAATATTAATTTTTAATTTGTTTATTTTTTCATCTTATTTTGTGTTAAAAAAATAAGAGATTAGATTTTTTTGAGCACAAAATAAAATGAAAAAATAAACAAATTAAAAATAAGAAAATAAATCAATCAGTAAAAAATAGTAATAATAATTAGATTTACTGTTATCCGCTGTGCTGTTGTTACAAGAAAAAGCAACACTGTGTTGTTAACATTTGTTTTGACTACTTTTACATCATATAGAAATATATGTAATGTTTATTGTGTGAGGCAATGCAAATACAATGCAGGTAGAACGATGCAAATGACCCACAAATAACAGTGCGACTCTATAATTGGTCCGGGTTACCGGGTACTCTTATTGCTGATGGACAGGTGTTGATATGTGACTGCAGACAACTACATTAGGCTGCATTGAGTTCCTTGCTTTTCTTTTATCCTGCCACGTACACATCACTTTGATTTCTTTTTTGCTCGCTGTGCACGAAACAATAACCACCAACCAATGAGAGATCGTAAACGCAAGAAAGGTGATTGGTTGAAAATATTGTTCAGAACCAATAGTTAAATGTGAATTTTGCTTTAACTCATTCTCTGCCCAATAGAAACGAGGCAGCCAGCAGGCATGGAAAAAAACACTCCATGGCAACCCTGCTGTAACTTTCACTCATTGGGAAATGTTTCTCTGCCTGCGTCAAGCCCCAGCCAATGTTCCGCCCTCGAGAGCCATATTCCCCACCGTGATTGGTGGGTTCGTTCAGCTCCACACACAAAACTGTAAAGTGCCATTCGTATCAAACTCGCAGGCCGCACTAACATTAAACTTTCAAATTAAATCGGGGGCCACAAACTATTGTCGGGCCGCGAGTTTGAGACCCCTGCACTAACAGATGGTCAGACATTCTACTTCAGGATATTTTGTTAGCAGAATTCATGGTTCGTTATCACAGCAAATTTTCCAGGTCCTAAAGCAGAAAAACAGCCCAGACACTACCACCACACTACTGTACCGCCACAGTGTAGGTATGGTGTTTTTGTCTGAATTGCAGCGTCACTTTTACCCCATAATGGGACACAACCTTCCAAAAATGTTCAACTTTTGCCTCGTAAGTCCACAGAGTATTTTCCCAAAAGTCTTGGAATCATCAAAAGGTTTTCTGACAAAACTGTGACAAGCCTTTATGTTGTTTTATGCTTGACAGTGGTTTTCATCTTGGAAATGTGCCATACAAACATTTTTGCTCAGTCTCTTTCTTATGGTGGAGTCATGAACACCCACCTTAACTGAAGTAATTTTGGTCAGCCAGCCACTCCTGGGAAGGTTCTGCACTGTTCCATGTTTTTTATTTGTAGATAATGGCTCTCACTGTGATTTGCTGCAGTCCCATAGCTTTAGAAATGGCAGTTTCACACAGGGCCCTGTGTTTTATTTAAAAACTGCATGATGTGTTAACTTGTGTTATATTTTAAAAAAATATTTAAATTTGTTAGATAATGTGAAATATTAAAATGTGACAAACATTCAAAGGGGGGGGGGCGGGGTCCAAACACTTTTTAAACTACGGAAAAGTATATAGATGTGTCTGTGTGTGTGCCTAATAAAAGGTGGCTGACCCCCAAAATTTTGTAGTAGTACTGAAAGACCACTTTCTGGACCACAACAACACATCTTTTTGAGGACTTCCCATAGACATTTTTATTTAGAATTTTATATATGGTATTATAAGCTGTTTTAGGAAACAGGGTAAGAAAAACTAAATACAAATAAAACTCATTTATAACTAACACATTTATATCATGTTTTGATAAATGTTTTCTGCATAAAAAGTGAAATTAAAAACTTTGTGTTAAATAAAATAAAAAGTAATCCAAGAACTGTACATTTAATGGCTATACAATTATGCATTCATATTCAGGCACAATAATGTAAAATAGATATGAAATGAACAGAACGTAAGTTTAAGTTTTCATTTTCAAATCATTGAATTTCTATGACAATGAAGGAATTTTTTTTTAAAAATTGATTTGTATTACGTAGCTCACAAAGAGTTATTTTGGTAGAAAGGGGACAGTGTGGCATGAAAGGCATCTCAAGAGTCTAACAATAGTGGCTGAATTGACAGGACAGCTGTTCCAAACCAAAGCGCTGTTTAAGAATAGTTTGGGCTAAAGTTGTGGCAAATAGCCCATGCCTTACAGGTAAAATAGCATCAGGTATCTTGAAGCTTGTGGTCTTGTGATATGCAATGATAATGTCACCTGTAAACACAGCTGTGGTGCACTTTTAATAAGGGCTACTATAAAGGGATGAATGGCTGTAAAATTCAGTAAAATTAAATACTGAATATTTATTTAGGTATTTACATATTTATTTTTGTTATATATATATATATATATATATATATATATATATATATATATATATATATATATATATATATATATATATATATATATAATTTTTATTTATTTATTATTTTTGTTTGGTTTTAAAGATGAATATTCATGCAATAACTAACAACTTTTGTGTGTTCAATTTAATTCATCTTTATTTCTCTAGCACTTTTACAATGTAGATTGTGTCAAAGCAGTTTAACATAGAAATTCTAGGAAATTGAAACAGTGTCAGTCCAGTTTTTAGAGTTGAACCAGTTTAGTTCAGTTCAGTGTGGTTTAATATTCACTGCTTAAAGTCCAAACACTGAAGAGCAAATCCATCGATGCGCAGCTCCACAAGTCCCAAACCAAGCCAAAAGAGTCTGGATGCAGACATGATGCAGTCTCAGACCGGTGCAATCTCAGCCGCACATGCGCATTCAGAGTGATGCAATCTCAGCCGCTCATGCGCATTTGAACACGTGTATTCTCATGCACGCGCACGTTGTGCCGGGTCGAAGACGTAAATGCGGCAAAATACGGTTTAAAAACTAAAGGAACGACAGACAAAAGAAATACCTATGTATCTACACACATAATTATGTCACGAGGTAGCCTGTAAACTCCTATTATAAAAAGATTAGGGTCGCTGCCAGGATTTTATTTAAAATAATAGCTGATAGGCATTTCTAATATTGTCTTAATAACTTCATTACTTCACACGTCTAAAATGTGTTTATATTGGCAAAATGCATAACTAATTAATGTTAATGCACTACTAAATAAAACATTTCTACACATTCCTCCTACATAAAACACATTTATATAGACACGCTATAGTGCTTTACCATTCAGTAGTACAGTAATACCATTTATATTACAGTATTTAAAACTTTTATGTTAACACATGCTACAGCTAGAAAATATTTTAGCTGACTTAAGTTTATTAATTACATTGAAATAAAAAAACCATTTATACTTCTTCATCACAAAATAAACACATATAAAACTGTATGACTTATTAAATGATTACCAAGGACCTGTTTATATTCCTTTATTGCAGAAAGAAAAACACAATAAATGTATTTCATTCATTTTCGGCTTTGAGGTCACCACAGCGGAATGAACCGCCAACTTATCCAGCATATGATTTACGCAGCGGATGCCCTTCCAGTTGCAACCCATCTCTGGGAAACATCCATTCACACTCATTCACTATGAACAATTTAGCCTACCCAATTCACCTGTACTGCATGTCTTTGGACTGTGGGAAAACCAGAGCATCCGGAGGAAACCCACGCGAACGGAGGAAGAACATGCAAACTCCACAAAGAAATGCCAACTGAACCAGCTGAGGCTCAAACCAGCAACCTTCTTGCTGTGAGGCGACAGCCTGCGTCGCCGGGAATCCACTGTGTAAAACATAACTGTAAAACATGCTGGATAAGTTGGCAGTTCATTCCGCTGTGGCGCCCCCTGATAATTAAAGAGACTAAGCTGAAGGAAAATGAATGAACGAACTTGCAGATGAATCGATCTTCTAAATAATAACAATGCGCGCTAGCAAAGTAAGCATTGTAAATTTTGATTTCACGTGAACAGAGCGCTTGAACGAGGGGAGTTAATGAAGAGTTTATTCTCTTTATATGCTTTAGACCAGGGGTGTCCAAACTTGGTCCTGGAGGGCCGGTGTCCTGCAAAGTTTAGCTCCAACTTCCTTCAACACACCTCGCTGGAAGTTTCTAGTATACCTAGAACGAGCTTGATTAGCTGGTTCAGGTGTGTTTAATTGGGGTTGGAACTAAAATATGCAGGAGATCGGCCCTCCAGGACTGAGTTTGGACACCCCTGCTTTAGACAAATAAAACATTTATGTTTCCTACCATTATTGATGGCTTCAGTTAGGGCTGGGCGATTTGGCCTAATATCAAAATTCAATAAAATCAAAACATTTTACCGCGATTATGATTAATGAGCGATTATTTTATTTATTTATTTTAGTCTTTGCCCTCATATTTTACTGGCAGGTTTTATACAGTAAATATGCTCACATATTATAAGTGAGAGATTTTTAAATGAAGCATTACTTGATTTTAAAATAATTGAAAGAAACACACACACTATTATCTATGATTATTTATTGAACATCAATGCTGAACACCTGAAATTAAAACACACATTGCCTAAAACGCGGCTCTCCTTGCTGCTCACCCTCGTCACCGCTACTTAACCGACCAATCACAAAGCTTGCGCTACATGACGTTGTGAAGTGTAGTTAAATTTTTTTGAGAGGTGTCCGGTTATGCGAAGGCTGCGCCGAACTGTGCGCGTGCGCTTGGCAGAAGTATAATATCAGAATAATATAATAAGTATAAATTAGTATAAAATGAATATTTATTAATATAAATTAATATAAAAAGTATAAATGAACAAAGCAGGGTCATGTGACTCCACACATGGTAGGGAAAGTAATTGAAAAAATTGACCTGGAAAATTAGATCGATTTTAGGTTCTGAATGTCGATTTCGATCACTTCTGGATTAATTGTCCAGCCGTATCTTCAGTAATATTTGTGTATGTAAAGAAACTGATTATTAAAGTTACTTAAATTCAAAGAATCTGAAAGAACCTGTTCGAAAACAACTGGACTTGCACTATTGTACTATTGTTGTTAATAATATTTGACTTTTTTTTTTGCACAGACAGACCAATAGTCTTGCTTGGTAAGACCACAATATATCAGGAGCCATGGCTATTCAATTTTGCATTCATGGATTTGTTTTTTCCGCTCTTAGTGATGAGACCTTCCTCATGAATTATATGAAATCACAAAGGAACACAGTTTGAGCCACAGATCTTCAATGTTGTACTTAGTAAATGAACACCAAATTTAGATTTTTGTGTGACCTACTACTACGTTATATACTGTATGAACACACAAACCAACATACTCTTAACTGTGAAAGGTTTTCCCACTTCTTTTGGAAATTAAATCTTGGTGGTTATACAAACAAAGACATTTGCAAGAAAACCACTGAGATTTAGTGTCAGTGATCCGTTCAAAGGCAGCAGATGTACTGAAGTGCCTGGAAAGGTTAAAGGAATCCATGAATACAGCGCATCTGGGAATTCCAAAACGGATTAAACTCGTGTGAGAAAACAATGCTCCATAATTACATTTAAAGAAGTTTGTTGAATTGTTCTACAAAAACAAAGGAAAAAGAGGTGGGGTGGACATGTACACAAGAACACACAGCTGTTGCTCAATACTTTGTTGAAGAACCTTCGGCACTAACAAGAGCCCTCAAGTCTTTTTGAGTATGATGCTACGAGCTTGGCACACATATTTTGGGCCAATCCTATTATAGCTTTGGGAGTGTTTTCAGATCTCTCCAAAGATGTTTAATTGGGTTCAAGTCGGGGCTCTGGCTGGGACCCTCAAAAACCTTCACAGAGTATGTAATGTTGTAGTGGCTGTGCTGATGAACCATCACCCAGTCTGAGTGCTCTGATGTAGGTTTACATCAAGAATGTACCTGTGTATCTTTCTGTTTTCCCAAATTGGTCTCCCAGTTCCTGCCACTTAAAAACAGACATGTTTCCTTCACACATGACGCTTGGTCTTCAGACCAAGGAATTCAATATTTATTTAATCTGACTAAAGAACTTGGTTCATCATGGCCTGAGGGTTCTTCAGGTGCCATTTGCAACTCCAGGCTGAATTTCAAGGAGTTTGGCTACCTACTAGGGATGCTCCGATCGATCGGCCGGAGATCGGTATCGGCTGATAATTACATTTAAGACTCAATCGGTACTCTCTGATCTGGCCTCATGAACTCTTCATGATCTCATGAACCGATCGCAAATGTTTGTTTATGCATTAAGAAGCAGAGGAAGATGCAGGTGCTCACCTGGGTTATACATACAGCAGTGACAACATGTGAAGAGGTAAATGACGTCTGGGGTTCTGAGCGATCACTGTGCTCACGTCACCGCAGCTAAAATACATACAGATGTGCTGCGACCTCTGTTTATTGGCCCAACTCGTGCGAGCCTTGCTCTCTTTGCTGCATCCACTGTATATCCAGTGTTTTAAACTGCTGTGACATGAGCAAAGCAATCGCCCCTATCTAGTGTTGTCTCGTCCAACCGTATGACCTCTGCTCTGCCAGATGCTTTACGGGTCTCATGCATGTTCATACTGTCTCCGTGAAGCCCGCAAATAGTTAAAATACCCATGACCATAGAAGGTTTACACCTAAATATGAGATGTGCTAAAGGCATTATATGCAATATCATTCATTTATATCCTGAGGTAAGGAAAGATCTCCACTTTAGTATCACACTCAGAGGGAAAATGTGCTTTATGCATTATAAAGCTTGAAGCATTAGAATCGGTACCCGGTGTCGGCTGATCACCATGACAAGGAATCAGTACTCGGTATCGGCTGCAAAAATCCTGATTGGAGCGTCCCTATTTACCTACCTTACAGGCCTGAGTGCACCAGAGATGGTAGTTCTTCTGGAAGGTTTTCCTCTCACCACAAAGAAAACATAATCGGGACCCTTCTCACTGATCACTCAGTTTAGCAGGGCGTCCTGCTCTTGGAAAAGACCTGGTAGTTTCAAGCTTCCTCCATACAGATTATACAGGCCACTGTGCTCATCTGGACCCTCATTGCTGCAGAAACTTTATTGTACCTATCCACAGAACTGTACCTAAATCAGGGTATATGCAGGAATTCTAAATTTCAATACCTTTTTAAGACTTTTTAAAGACCTCTGTATATTTTAAGACCTCGTCGCCACTTCAAGTTCTAATCAGTATCAAACCTTTAACTTAATAAACAGTTGTCAATAAACAGTTGTAGTTAAATCAATGGAGCACAACCATGCAACAGAACCCGGAGGGAGGAGCTTGGCCGAATGCGCTCGACCTGAGCCAATCACGTGGACCGAGGAAAATAAATATGTTTATGCTTTTTTTAGAGTCAAACACTTTGGACAATGCTTGAACAAAATTTAAGACCTCGTAAAAACGCGATTAAGACTTTTTAATAACTTTTAAGGGCATTAATTTTCTCATAATTGATTTATCAATTTAATACTTTTTAAGACCCCGCGGACACCCTGTTAATACAATCATGTCTCAACAGCTGTCAAGATAAGTGCTTGAAATTTACAGCTTGACATGCACTGCTAAAAGTGGAACCTTATATAGACAGGTGTGCGTCTTTACAAATCATGTCCAATCATCAGCATTTACCAAAGGTCCACTGCAATCAAGTTGTAGACCCCTCTCAAGGATGATCAGTGGAAATAGAATGCATTTGAGTGTCATGGGTAAGCCTGGAAATGTGATTAACTTCTTTCATTTTATCTTTATAAAATACGGTTCGTAGAAATTTGTGGGAAATAATGAATTTAGTCCATTTTGGAAAAATGTGAAGTTCTGGGAATACTTTTTGCCCACATACACTGTACATACACCACATATTTCCCAAACAAGAAACAGAACATGTATTGAATCTGCATAACCATGCATAATTTTTTCTGTTTTGCAGAACCAAAAGTATAAAAAGCCCAACATGAAAAGGCGCAGTTCAAATTCCAAGTGTAAAATGTCAAACATTTTATGTGCTTAATCTTTTTTTTAGTGGAATAGTAAAAGGTAGAAGTATAGTAGAAGCTCTAAAATACCAAATAACCTGTCTAAAATGCATACCCTACATCAGGGGTGCTCAACCCTGTTCCCGGCGATCGACCTTCCAGCTGATTTCAGCTCCAACCCTGATCAAACACACCTGAACCAATTATTTAGAACGTGAGGAGCACTTGATAATTACAGGCAGGTGTGTTTGATAAGGGCTGCAACTGAAAACTGCAGGAAGGTCAATCGCCAGGAACAGGGGTGAGCACCCCTGCCCTACATAGTGTAATTCATGACACATTGTTTACACTATTAATTTGGGTCACACTAGGGAGTAAAACAGCATCATCCTTAGCAGTTAAAAAAGCCAATGTGTGTGATTTTTAAATTTTTTTTTGGATGTTGCCATGCAGCAGCTGAAGCTAGCCTTTATCTTCTCAAACCATTCTGTGCATTTCCACTACAGAAAAGGAGCAGATTGATTCGCGCGGGGAGAGAAATGCGAACATGGTCCATAGCAGTCACACTGTAATAATACTGCATTAAACTGTGTTGCATTAAATATTTTGAAATATCCACACTACCGGTCAAAAGTTTGGGGTCAGTAGGATTTTTTAAATGTTTTAAAATAGCTTCTCCTGCTCACCAAAGCTGCATTTATTTCATCAAAAACACAGTACAAATTGTGAAATGTTGTTGCACCATAAAATAACTGTTCAAAAGTAGTTTATAATTTAATAATGTACTCCAGTGATTTAAAGATGAATTTTCAGCTTCATTACTCCATCTTCAGAGTCACATGATCCTTCAGAAATCCCTCTAATATTTATTATTATTTTTATTATTATTAATATCATTATTAATGTTAATAGTGAAAGCAATAATGACAGGAGAAATAATTTCATTTGAAACTACATACATCAAGTAATAAATATATATGTAGCAAGTATTTAAAAATGTAAATTTTTTTTACATTTAATAAATGCTGCCTTGACGAACACAATTTTCTAAAAAAAAAAATCAAAATATACAAACTAAATAAATAAATAAATAAATCAACCCCAAACTTTTGACCGTTAGTGTAAACCTAGTGTGGGTGAGTGAATCAAAGGTGTTGGGTTTAATTGATCTCGTCTGTCAATGCTAGAATTACTCATGTGCAACGTACAACTTCTAGTGAGGAAAATAACATAGCAGTGTTACAATAAGCCTTGACACCACTTCTGGCTTCGCAACATTAAATCAGCAACCTCATCATCGATGGTTAGTTTTGTGTGGGCAAGCATCATTCCATTCACGGCTCAGATTCACTATAAAAGCTGTCATTTTTCAGAACGTGTAGCAACTGCTCTGGCTGGATGGGACGTTTGATGAGTTCCTAAACAGCTTCATGTGACTAGTATTCAGACCACAGCCACAGAGATTAAAAAGGATGAGGTTTGGTTTTCATCAAAAGCTGTGCACCGTTTTTATTGTAGTATTCTAAATTTACATTAAAAAAGAAAGTCTGCCCATGTCCTAGATCCATTATGAAAGTAAACGCACAAATTCCATATACATCTCATTGTATTTTACATAGAGGATAAGAGTATAGGCATGGAGGTGGCATGATCAATCACAAAGCTTAAAAGAATCATAAAAGAAAAGAAAAAAACTGAATAAATAGAAGGTGCTGTCTATTAGCAGAGAGTAGGTTAGCATGTCACTCTTCTGAAAAGTTCAAAACAAAGCCTGTAGCGTTGCGAATCTCACGCCCTCCTTTACCAATGAAGAGAGAAGGATCCAAGCGTACTAGAAGCAGAAATGAGGAGTAGAGCGAGATGACAATAGAGAGCCTAACTTGTCTGTACAGGTGCATAAGTTAGAGAGTACATCTGGTGGTTACACACACCAAAACATTGACGTCTAGTTAAAGAAAAGAAAAAAAAAAACAGGTTATCAGTTGTTATACCTGTTTATGTATAGATATTGTTTTTTTTTTCTCATAGGCAACAAGATAGTTAAGATAATCACTTGCCTCAAGCAATTAAAGGAGACCAAATGAATGTCCAACAGTGGGGTTTCAGATATAAAAATCCTATTCATTTTCTCCATTATTGTAAACCTTTCAACCACCAGCCAAAACATTTTGAGAAATTCTAGAGCCCTTTTGTGAAATATTTTAAGGAGACACTTGTATGTGTGTGTGTGTGTATGTATATCATTTGTTTTATTTATTTACTTATATATTTATTATTATGCATTTGTACATGCATACAGTGCATTCGGAAAGTATTCATAGCACTTCACTTTTTCCACATTTCTTTATGTTACAGCCTTATTCCGAAATGGAATAAATACATTTATTTCCTCAACATTTTACACACAATACCCCATAATGACAAGGTGAAAAAAGAGTTTTTGAAATTGTTGCAAATTTATTAAAAATAAAAAACCTGAAAAATCACATGTACATAAGTATTCACAGCCTTTGCTATGAAGCTCTAAATTGAGCTCAGCTACATTCTGTTTCCACTGATCATTCTTGAGATGTTTCAGCAGCTTCATTGGACTTCACCTGTGGTAAATTCAGTTGATTGGGCATGACTTGAAAAGGCATACACCTGTCAATATAAGGTCCCAGGGTTGACAGCGCATGTCAAAGCACAATGGAATTGTCTGTAGACCTTCGAGACAAGAATGTCTCGAGGCACAAGGCTGGGGAAGGTTACAGAAACATTTCTGCTGCTCTGAAAGTTCCAATGAGCACAGTGGCCTCCATCATCCGTAAGTGAAAGATGTTTGGAACCACCAGGACTCTTCCTAGAGCTGGCCGGCCATCTAAGCTGAGTGATCGGGGCCCTTAGTCAGGGAGGTGATTAATAACACGATGGTCACTCTGTCTAAACTCCAGCGTTCTTCTGTGGAGAGAGAAGAACCTTACAGAAGGACAACCATCTGTGACGCAATCCACCAATCAGGCCTGTATGGTGGAGTGGCCAGACGGAAGCCACTCCCCGCCTGGAATTTGCCAAAAGGCATCTGAAGGACTCTCAGACCACAAGAAACAAAATTCTCTGATCTGATGAAACTAAAATTTAACTCTTTGGAGTGAATGCCAGGCGTTACACGTTAGGAGAAAACCAGGCACCACTCATCACCAGGCTAATACCATCCCTACAGTCAAGCATGGTGGTGGCAGCATCATGCTGTGAGGACGTTTTTTAGCAGCAGGAACTGGAAGACAAGTCAGGATAGAGAGAAAGATGAATGCAGCAATGCACAGAGACATCCTGAATGAAAACCTGCTTCAGAGTGCTCTTGACCTCAGACTGGGGCAACGGTTCATCTTCCAGCAGGACAATGACCCAAAGCTCAGCGTCAAAATATCAATGGAGTGGCTTCACAACAACTCTGTGAATGTACTTGAGTGGCCCAGCCAGAGCCCAGAACTAAATCCTATTGAACATCTCTGGAGAGATCCGAAAATGGCTGTACACCCTAACTTCTCATCCAACCTGATAGAGCTTGAGAGGTACTGCAAAGAGGAATGGCTAAAAATTCCCAAAGACAGGGGTGCCAAGCTTGTGGCAACATATTCAAAAAGACTTGAGGCTGTAATTGCTGCCGATGGCCGAAGGTGTATCAACAAAGTATTGAGAAAAGGCTGTGAATACTTCTGTACATATGATTTTTCAGATTTTTATTTTTAATAAATTTGCAACAATTTCGAATAATCTTTTCTTTACATTGTCATTATGGTGTATTGCGTGTAGGAAATAAATTAATTCAATAAGGCTGTAACATAAAAAAATGTGGAAAAAGTGAAGCGCTATGAATACTTTCCGGATGTACTGTATATATGATATTTTATCTATATACTTCAAGTGTATATTGCTTTTTTAAATTTCCTTAAATGTTTTGATTTGTTAATGTGTAATGTACACGTATCTATATTATTTATATTGTATTTAGTTTGTTATTATATCTGTCTGACCCAAGTTGAAACAAATAATGCAAAAAAAGCTGAAGAATTAACTTTATATTAGGGCTGGGCGATATGACAAAAATGCAGTCTTGATAATTATTTTCCATATTGAACAATAACGATATATACATATGTTGTTAATGCTTCCAGATTTAAAAGAGTACCCCAACAAAGAGTGAAGCCACAAAAATTAGAGGGTCCATTAAATGGGATAACATATTTTCGTCCAATAAATTTTGGGGGGCCGAAAATTCGGTACATTTCTAAAATCAACCCACTATAGATTCTCATTGTTGCACATTACTGCTGTGTGTTTGGCTCTTAGATCAATATAGAGTAAAAAAGTCCAGAGTTTATCATTGATATTGACATCAATTTTATTTATAATTTATTTGCCCAGCCCTAGTTTAAACTACAATACCCATAACCCTCCAGAGAGACACACAAATTTAAAACAACGCTGATATCCTGAAGGAACAAACAAAAAACTCCCACTTCAAACACCACTGTGAAAGTCAATCAACAAGACCTGTTCACACTAAGATGTTGTAATAAAATTAATCATTCATAAAAAAAAAAAGAAAAAAATAGTTGAAGTCTAAATTATTAAACCTCCTGAATTATTAGCCCTGTTTATTTTTTCCCCAATTTCTGTTTAACGGAGAGAAGATTTTCTCAACCCATTTCTAAACATAATAGTTTTAATAACTCGTTTCTAATAACTGATTTATTTTATCTTTGCCATGATGACAGTAAATAATATTTGACTAGATATTTTTCAAGACACTTCTATACAGCTTAAAGTGACATTTAAAGGCTTAACTAGGTTAATTAGGTTAACTAGGCAGATTAGGGTAATTAGGCAAGTTAATGTATAATCATCTTTTTAAGCAGGCTTTCCTTTAACGAATTTTTATCATGTTTTTATCATGTTATTTTATATTCGCGATGTGTGTTTTATTACTTGTTTTAATTTGTTCTAGCATGTTGATACTTTGTGTAAGGCGACCTTGGGTGTCTAGAAAGGCGCCATTTACAAATTAAATGAATTATTATTATTATTATTATTATGGTTTGTTCTGTAGACTATCGAAAAATATATAGCTTAAAGGGGCTAATAATTTTGAGCTTAAATTGGTTTTTTAAAAAATTAAAAACTGCTTTTATTCTAGCCAAAATAAAATAAATAAGACCTTCTCCAGAAGAAAAAAATATTATCAGACATACTGTGAAAATGTCCTTGCTCTGTTAAACACCATTTGGGAAATATTAAAAATAGAGAAAAAAATTCAAAGGTGGGCTAATAATTCTGACTTCAACTGTATGTCTTGTAAAAAGAGATCTTTTAAAGCATGCCCCGCTCAAGCTCTTGCATATAACGGTAGTGAATAGCAATCAGTATCAAGCTTTATAGAGAAAAAAAAAAGACTGAAATACCCAATGCAACATATTCTGTGTAAAAGCAAGCATTCTGGGATTATGGAGAGAGAAAAACAAACAATTCAGATAGTTGGGATTATTTTCTGATATGATGCAGCTTGATGCTGATTGTTATTAATCGCCATTATATGGACAAGTGCAAACAGTGTGAATAAAGACTTCATTTTGCTGTAAACTGACTCTGTGATATCTCTGTTCAGTCCAGCACTAACATTCACATGCTGTCTGTCTGTCAATCCATCTGTTCTGATCTCTTTTCCATCAAACCGTGAAGAAAACTGGAAAGCAGATTAAACTAAGAGCTTTGGTCGCATGCCCAAACTCACTGTTGTGTAAATTTAAAACAATTTGTATATTGCTGGACAGTCTTTTTTTTATAATATAATACTCTAAACCAGTGTTTCTCAACCACGTTCCTGGAGGACCACCAGCTCTGCACATATTCTCCTTAACCAAACACACCTGATTCAGATAATAAGCTCATTAGCAGAGACTGAAAGACCTGTAATGAGTGTGACAGACCGAAGGAGACATCTAAAACATGCAGGAATGTGGTTGAGAAACACTGCTCTAAACGGTCAAGTTTGTACATTGTTTTTGGATTCAGGACTTAAAGGGTAGTTCATCCAAATTCTTTACTTGTTCTAGACCAGTTTAACTCTTTTTGCTCTGTTAAACACAAAATAAGATATTTTGAAGAATGTTGGACACCTGCAATCACTGACTTCCATAGTTGTTTTTCCAACTATGAATGTCAATGTTTAGTTTTCCAACATTCTTCAATATATCTTTTGTGTTTAACAGAAGAAAAAAAAAACCTGGTTTGGAAAAATAGTAAATTAATAAATTATGCTAGAATTGTCATTTTTGGGTGAACTATGGCTTTAAATTAATTCCTACTTCTGTATTTGTTTTTTCCTTTTTTTCTGCAATATACAAATGAAATCCTTTTTCCTCATAATGACGAATGGATTTTTCAAAATTCCACTGACAACATTTTGATTTACAAAATATTCCCTCAATCAAAAAAGCTGACTGTGTCCATTCAGGACTCGATCACTGTTAGATCGCACCAGCTACAAGCTTTGTACAAAAGATAAAATAAAGCACTGATAAGAAATGTCCTTTGTAAGAATGGCACAAACAGGAGGCATCAGTTTAGTGATGAACATTTGTTGCTCGAGTCACGCTGCATCCAGTGAAGAATTACTGATTATAAAAGGCTTTTTCAGTTGTTAGTCGAACCATGTGGATAACGTCTGGTGTAATCACTTTTAAAAGCAAATGAAAGATTCTAACGTGATTAATCTTAGAACTGGTTTGTTTTGACTCTTTTTGTTTTAATGGAGAAAACAAATGGGACAACACTTGTGAAACCCGAGACCGCCAACAAAGCAGCCAATCACTGTTGCGCTCACAGTTGCGGATGAGGAGGGCAAGATTGGAGCAGAGCAACAAGAAATTTTGCATTATTTTTTTACATTTTGCTAGCAAAGCTATGGTAGGTGCCAATTCGCTGTAAAATTCCATATTAAACGAAAAAAATAAAAAATAAAAACCCTACATCTTCACCCATTTCAACGGGCTCTGTTCAAGTTACCCTGGGAAAAAAAGTTAAAGAAAGCTTTGGGATATTTTGCCATTTTAATGACAAGGTCATTAAAAATCATGCACGCTGCAAATAACCTCATGCAGTAGTTATGGTAAACCATCCAAGCACTTTTATTCATTAATATTCATAAATACACACAGCAGCTTCATTAGAGAAGGTCTCTTGTTTCCTCTTCAGTTTTTGAATGTGGAGTATTTATAAGGAGAGCCTTTTGCAAGACACAGGAAGCAGAGGTCTGCCACAGATACCTACGCTCACCTGCTAAATGAAAAAAATTAGTTATGTGGAATTGATTATCAACGTATATATATTTATTTATATATTTATATTTCTTATTTTTCTCTCTCTCATTCCATTTTTCTGTCTCTCGGTTTGCTCACTCTCTCACACGCCTGTTTTGATGTATTTTGATTATTTTTTTCTCTCGCTCTCCTTTCATGGATTTATACAATGTAACAAAGGTGACAGACCTGAAATTACAATCACCAAAAAAAAAAAAAAAAAGAAAAGAAAAAAAAAAGGGAAAAAAAATTAGAGAGAGCTGTGTTTTTTGCCCACCGTCATTGGCAGTTACAGCACAGAGGACATAGTCTGCGTTGTGGTGGGATATCATCAAAGAGGAGGTGGTGGAGGCTCCTTGCCTGTGGAGCTCTCCTTCAGGTTCAGGCTCTCCAGAGCCACATCTAAAGGCATGATGTCCACGCAGCCCATGGCGCCGAAGTCAGCAAAGTCTCGCCTTTCGTCCTCGTCGGAAGACGAGCTCTCTTCTCGCATTAGTGTGGACAGCAGCAGCTCCTGAACAAACAGGCTGCGGTCCGCGCGCTCGCTCTCCAGTGCCTGCCGTTCTGCCTCAGACATTTTCGGCTCATTCAACCTGGTGGATTTACACAGACAAAGAATGACTACTGAATCACATGTTTATCTAAAATATATGACAAATGTTCCATTTTTCCCCATTTCTGTGTTTATTTTTCAAATTTTAGTTTGTTCAGTGTTAATCTTTTGATTACATGCTAGTATTACATATTAATATTGTCTTTTATATTTTCTGGAATTCAGTAAAATGTCAAGCCCGCCATCACTGTGGAAAAAATGATTTCTCAGCTTTTGTTTACATTTTGATGAACATGCTATAAAAATAGGAGCTGTCTTTTATGTTTATCTTTAACTTTAACCAATGAAGGTCAGTTTTATAGATTGTATATATGAAGCACTAGAACTGAAGGTGATTTGGCATGACTTTTTAAAAGTTATTCACTTGTATGAAAAAAGAGCAATAAATTGAATTCCATCAGTAAAATAAAAAAAAAATGGAGAAGTGAATGGTTCATACAAGAAGCAGATGATGTAAAAAAGTGAACAACACACCCAGAATTGTGAGCATCTGGCAATGATGTGTGTAGCATACCGTGTGAGAAGGAACTGGGAGCTGTGGGAGGCCAGTGGGTTGCTCTCAGTCATGGCTGTGTTTGTGGCGGTGCTAGGCGGCGGGATGGTGGCGCTGATGTTGCTCGGGTTGCTGCGTTGGCGTGTAGCGTTGCGGGCCGTCTCCAGCTGCTGACGGGCCGCCTGGGCCTGCTGGCGCTCCAGCTGAAGCTGCATTTGCAGCTGTTGTAGCTGTGAGGCCGAGGGGCCAGAAGAGTTGAGCTGCCCTCCAGCAGAGCGCCGCACACCCGACAGCTGAGAGAGCAACTCTGCTCATGCAGACACAAAGAGGACCAGTGTGAAACCACCATCAGAAAGACACATCATCAACCTAGATTCAGAACAAGCTTAAAAGTCACGTGTACAGTAGGCCTGCACATTATCAGCAGGGAAAAATACAGCCGAAGACAATAAAAGTAATTCTCAAGGAGTGTAATAATATTGACCATAAAAAAAAAAGTTAAAAATAAATAAAACCGTTTTTTTCCAACAAAATTATAATCATTAAGACTTTCTCCAGAAGAAACAATATTATAGGAAATACTGTGGAAATGTCCTTGCTCTGTTAAACATTACTTGACTTGGAAAAACGAAAAATAACTGCAATTTCACAGGAGGGCTAGTAAGTTTGCCTTCAACTGTTGGCAAATTGCAACAGGTGTCAAATTTCACCAGATGACTTGTTTGGAAAGAATTCATAAATTCAGATTGATTGGGATAATTAATAATCGTTAATACCAAATAACTAATTACAAGCAGGAATAAAATACAACACAAAACATATAAAATAAACATTGCTTTTGTAATTTTCTGAAGAAACTAACAGGGAAACAGTGAAAAATATAAACATTTATAAAAATCGTATAATAAATACAATTAGTCTTTATTAATCTGATAGTTCACCCAAAATCTACTCATTTACCCACACTCAAGTGATTCCAATGCATTACAGGAATTTCTTTCTGCTGTTCACAACAGATATTTCAAAGAAAGCCTGTAACAACTGACATCCATGGAAGTCTTAAAAAATGTGTGATTTAAGTCTCTATCTGGGTCATGGCACCAAATTGTAGGAACCCACAACCCACCAGGAGACTGGTTTCAAACAGAATTCTTTTTTGAGAACGCGTAAATTGTTCTGTAGTTAAACAGTATCTTCAAATAAGTCTACAAGAGTCTAATCTGAGCAGCGTTGTCCATTATATATGCTTTAGGGGGCGACAAACGACACAGACAGTTGTCCCACTCTTAGCATTTGCATTACTTTGGGATCTGCCATTGCTCAGGGAGGAAAGAGGTTTAATGTCTCACACACCTGGGCTGCTAAAGTTTAAAATGAAATTATATTTTTTAAAAAACCAAAGCATAAACCTTAAAGTTATATACATTATTGTTAATTTGGAACTAGATTATATAGATTTTTATTTCCTCAGTAGGAAAAACAAATACTGGAAGTCAATGATTGCAAGTTTCTAGCTTTCTTCAAAATATCTTCCTTTGTGCTTAAGAGAAGAAAGAAACCCAAAGGATTGAAACAAGCAAAGAGTGATAAATTATGACAGAATTGTTATTTTTGGTTGAACCATCCCTTTAAAAGAAAAGATTACAAACATTACAATTCTTCTTGTGCCCAAATGCTGTAAACTTGATAGTAAATTGACATAATGTGCAACTACTTCCTGTTCTTACACATTACACACCTGCTATGGGGTCCATGGCTTCCCTATTGCTTGGAGAGTAAGATGAGCTTTGTGATGAGGAGAGCCCACCGGTGGAGCTGCTGGTAAAGTGCATGTTAGTCCTGCGTGCCCGCGGACCGCCCAGCCCCCGTCCAGGGTGGAACATTCGACGCACGTGCCGCACGCCGCTGCTCTCATCGTACACATGCTAGTTAAGGAAAACATATGACCACACACACCAGACGGACAAGAAACATCACATCTTATCCTGAATCAACTATATGTTATGAAAATGTACTGGCTGCATAGAGACAGAGCGCATTTGGGCCACGGTCCAACAGGAGGGAGGGGTGACAATGCAACTTGCTCAATGGGCTACATGCACACGGACTTTTAATTTTCAGCCAGGCAGCCCAAGGGCTTCCGGTGAACTGTCTTTCCATTACAAAATTGTCATGTTTAAGATCTGATTTCTTTAAAAATCAGTGATCTTCACTATTGTTATATATACGATATGAAGTGGGTCTCAGAACGGAGAAGAAGCACTGCATTAAATTCCATTTCCCCCTCCACGTCTTTAAAATATAACAGTTTATTTTACCCCAGTATTTTCAATGGAATTTCTGCGCTAGCCTGTTGCTACTGACGGCTGACATGTCAGTTTTGTAGATTCACACCCAAACATGAATTCTTGCGTGGCATCATGGGATAGCATAGCTTCCATAGGATGTGAACTTCACAATCTCGCCGAAAGTAAAAGGTCATCCAGGTACTTCTTACCTATTTTTTTTTTCTTTCAAATACTATGAATTTGGACATACTACTTGGCTTGCATACTAATATATATATATATATATATACTGTATATATATGCGCTGCACGATATTGGAAATATTTTATATCACAATATTATTTTTCCCTACGATATAAATCGGATATAATTTCACCAGATAACTTAAATAGCTTTGTTAAATAGCAAAGTTATTTGTCATTACTTGAGTTTGTAAATATAAATATATTTTAATGTAATTTATTATGTACATATAATAAACACAGCACAGTCATAAATCAAAAAAATGGAGCAAATAATAAAGTGAAGTAAACTGTGCTTCATGGTTTTCTGGAGAGAGCAACAGTATTCAGGTACAGAAATTCAATAATCAAATGTAAAGTAGCACTGTAGTCTTTACCACATAAATAAATTAATAAAATGAACCTTTTTGAACTTCTTTATGCACTACTAAAATGCTGTAAACTCTCTTCAAATGCTCACACAGTAACAGGTCAGTCTGCAGTGTCTCCCCAAATCTTCTGTGTTTTGACCTGTGCTTTCTGGTCTGATCAATCCCAACTCAACATTGCATATGTTGGGATGTGACTATTGCAGATGCACACATTGCAATATCGATGTTAAAATGATATATTGTGCAGCCCTGAAGTCAGAATTATTAGCCCCCCAGAATTATTAGCAGCCCTGTTTATTTTCTGTTAAGTTTATACATATATATATATATATATATATATATATATAGCACCAGGTCCAGACGGTGTTTCCCCAGCCTGTCTGAGAATCTGCGCCGACCAGCTGGCTCCTATTTTCACACAGATCTTCAACAGATCACTGGAACAGCGCAAAGTTCCATCCTGCTTCAAATGCTCCCCCATCATCCCAATACCAAAGAAACCAAAGGTCACAGGACTCAATGACTACAGACCTGTTGCCCTAACATCTGTGGCCATGAAGTCATTCGAAAGACTGGTGCTAGCTTATCTGAAGGACATCACTGGACCTTTGCTGGACCCCCTGCAGTTTGCCTATAGAGCAAACCGGTCTGTGGATGATGCAGTCAACATGAGACTGCATTATACCCTACAACATCTGGACAAACCAGGGAACTACGCAAGGATACTGTTTGTGGACTTTAGTTCTGCCTTTAACACCATCGTCCCATCACTGCTCGAGAACAAACTGACCCAGCTGTCTGTCCCTAGCTCTGTCTGTCAATGGATCACCAGCTTTCTGACAGATAGACAACAGCTAGTCAGAATGGGCAAAATCACATCCGACAGCCGCACCATCAGCACTGGTGCCCCACAGGGATGCGTTCTCTCCCCACTGCTCTTCTCCCTGTACACCAACGACTGCACCGCAAAAGACCCCTCCATTAAGCTCTTGAAGTTTGCGGATGACACTACTGTTATCGGCCTCATCCGGAACGGCGATGAGTCTGCATACAGACAGGAGGTGGAGCGACTGGCTTTATGGTGCAGATACAACAACCTGGAGCTGAACACGCTCAAAACAGTGGAGATGATAGTGGACTTTAGGAGAGACCCCCCTGCACTCCCCCCACTCACCATCATGAACAGCACTGTGGCTGCAGTAGAGTCATTCAGGTTCCTGGGCACCACCATCTCTCAGGATCTGAAGTGGGACATTCATATAGACTCTATTGTGAAGAAAGCCCAGCAGAGACTGTACTTCCTTCGTCAGCTGAGGAAGTTCAACCTGCCACAGGAGCTGCTCGTACAGTTCTACTCAGCTGTTATCCAATCCATCCTCTGCACTTCAATCACCGTCTGGTTCAGCTCAGCTGCCAAAACTGACCTCCGTAGACTACAGCGAATAGTCCGGACTGCTGAACGAATCACTGGCACTACCCTTCCTACACTTCAAGAACTGGACTCTTCCAGAGTGAGTAAAAGGGCTCGCAAAATCACTCTGGACGCGTCGCACCCAGCACACTACCTGTTCGAACTGTTACCGTCTGGTCGGCGATACAGAGCACCAAACACAAAAACAGCCAGACACAGGAAAAGTTTCTTTCCTCAAGCCATCTACCTCATGAACAGTTAAATATTCTCCTACTGTGCAATTAATGTGCAATACTTTCTCATACGCACTTGTACACAGCACCTTATAACAATATACAATGCAATACTTTCTCACACGCATTTGTACACAGCACCTTATAACCTGTATATTTATAACAAATGTGTACATACAATTCAACATCCAGATCTTTTTGACTAACTGCATCTCTGTTTAATGTTTATTGCCTTTTTGTTTTTGTCACACTTAATTTTGTGTTGTCACTTGTCACTTTATGTACACTGGAAGCTTCTGTTGCCAAAACAAATTCCTTGTGTGTGTGAAGCACACTTGGCAATAAAACTGATTCTGATATATATATATATATATATATATATATATATATATATATATATATATATATATATATATATATATATATATATATATATATATATATATACATATATATACATACATACATACATACATACATACATACATACATACATACATACATACATACATACATATATATATATACATACATACATATATATATATATACATACATTATATATATATATATATATATATATATATATATATATATATATATATATATATATAGAACATGTGATTTTTGGAGGCAGCATTACTTTTAATTGTATATGAAAACCTTTTCTATTCAATGGAACAACATGAGGCTGAGAATATAATAGCAGAATTTTAGGTGTTGTAATAACTTTTACATTATTTTATGTTGCAACAAGAAACACCATACAATTATCAAGCAATAATCATTTGCAGCCATACGTTACCTCTAAAGTGACTTAGTGCACATGAACAGAACCAATGTGTGTGTAAACTGCAAAATCCTTCTTACGTCAAAACTGAATTGAATGAATGCTGAATTGAAAGGTTTTCACAAATGATTTACTTTGAAGCTGTGTTTTATGAATGAGGTCCATTATGTGTAGGGGTATACGCACATTAGCATCAGATAGAAGGATATTAAATCTCTAGGTGCTCTGTGTTCAAGTGTGAGATGAGCAGCAAAGTCATCTGTCACATGATTGGGGTCGCCGCCAGGCAAAGCTGCACAGATCGGGCAAATCTAAAACGAGAGAGAGAATCCCATTAATAAAAACATTAAAAAATAAAATAAAATAAAACACACATTCTTGAGACTACGTTACTGGATAGTGAAAAAATTACGTCATCAATTATTTGGGTAAAATATCCTTTTTTCTATAGGCAAAGGAAAGAAAACATATACAGATAATTCAAGGGTGAGTGAATGACAATTTTTATTTTTTTGGATGACAGTAACATTACACGCTTGAGCTAATTGTGGACAACATTGTGGTTTTCATGTAACAAATTAATTCATTAAACCATAGTTTAATGAACAATCTATAACTAGTCCACTTCAAAATTAATCAAAATCTTTTAAAGCAGAATATAAATCTATAATGAATCTATAAATCTCTTACAAAAGGTGCACAATAATAATATTAATAATAATAATAATAATAATAATTATAATAATAAACTGTCAAATCTGTGTTTGGGCTCTGCTTTGTATTTTTGGCTGCATTTGGAAGTTTGGTAGCAAGTTTGAAGTTTAGAATTTAACAAGTTTTTAAATTACCATTTTAAAACATGGAAATATGTCAGATTATCAGCATTTTGCATTAAAAGTACATAAATGATAAGCTCAGTAATGTGAAAATTGTAAAATAAGGTTTTGGGGTTAATTCCAGCATGTGATTTGTGTTGACTGAACAAGCTTCATATTAATTAGGACATCAAATGTGTATTATAATTGTTGTGCTGGTTTGAAACAACAGTAACTCAGCAACTTTCCAACATATCCTAACCAGATGGTATCTTTACTATTCTAATAAGACTAGCCATATAAACGTACTATCCAATGATAAAGATACACATTATCTACTTTGAATTGTCTGAAATAGCTTACCCAGGGTATTTACAGAACTTTATATGTTGAATTTAATACCTTTTACTACCTTTTTTTAATACCTTCAAAAAAAATGTAATACCAGCACGACTGCAACTGTAGTGGCGTAACGATAAATTAAATATCTTTCCAAATGGAATAACATATTGCAGATAACATACATTTAAGTAAAGCAGAGGGATTATTCATACATGTCATTAATGTCAATAGCCGCTCTTCTAGGAACAGTTCAGTACGGTTACGGTTGTTTGATTACAAAAAACTGTTCTAAGCCCAGAATTCTCGGCACGGTTAGACAACTGTGCTGAACTGTGCCGATAGATTCTGTGTTGATGTCGTGGCTCTGTTGCCAAGCTACCACCAGTGTTGCCAGTTATAGCAGACTTTTTCTAGCCCAAAAGCGATCCAAAACCCACCCAAACGCACAAAATATTAGATTAATATTTTATTTATTTTCTAAATTAACCTAGTTGCTTTAACTGTCATAATTGTTAACCATACAGCAACCAACACCAGCAGTCACAGAACCACAACATAACCGAATAACAGTGCCCCCCTCTCTCCCACACACTGCACTACCTATTAGAGTACGTTTTACTTTCAAAATGGGATATAAATTCATCACATTTCGCATTTTAAATTCTTTTGAACATAATTAGTGCTGCTTGTCAATCAGACAACGCTTCTATGTTTGTTCTTCCTGTCAATTGCGGAAAAAAATGATTGATAAAAGTGTCATAATAATAATAATCCGCTATGAGTTAAACTGCAGGTGCTGCGTGATGCGTGTGCAAGCGAGGTTATATTAATAGTCTTATTGCAGACGTGGCAATAAGCCTTGCTTTAAGATTTAAAGGGCACCTATGGTGAAAAGCTACTTTTCAAGCTGTTTGGACAGACAAATGTGTAGGTATAGTGTATAGACCGTCATATTGGAGTGATATAAACACACTCAGTCCTTTTTTTTCAATTTAACAATATAAAAACGGTGCCCCCGCCCACCGAATTGATTGACAGCTGTGTATTAACATGTCTCCGTAGTAACGCTCATAATCATATCAACAAGACAGGACATGAGCAAAACAACCGGGAATAAAGGATCTGTTCAGTTCGCTAGGATCATCAATCATCATCAAATGTGATCAAGAATGAGTTTTACAGGTTTAAATTTTTTAAAACAGCACATGTTAATGAATTACAGCGATTTACTTCAGCTTTACTTCATCAACACATCCGCGTGTCAGAAAAAGACGCTTCAACCCCGGTTTGTGGACGTTAAAACAGGTTTGTTTTGTACATGAACATAACAGATATCCATAAAGCAGTTGATATTAACGTGTATCCAGTCACATTTGCATGCAAAAAGAGTGCAAAGTTAAACGCGCACGCTGTCTGTGTGTGTGCGCGCGCGTGTCTGCGCTGTGTGTGTATCTGTGTGTGCGTGAACTTTGTAACGACATTGTGTGTGACTCGTCGTTGCAGATCCACAACAAGTGCATCAAATACTCATTGGTAAAGTTCTTACTGTAGTATTTCTCAAAAACGTTACGTGAAATTATCTTCCTTTATGTCTGTCTGCTGTCTGAGGCAGCCGAGGGAGGAGATTAAGGCATGCTCATAGGCACGTGGAAACGGTGGGCGTGAAGGACTAGCCTTAAAGGCACAGTACACAAAAACCGCTACCTGATGCTCAAAGCTATAAATTAGTAACTTATGAAAGGTATAATAAAAAAATCTGATGGGTGTTTTGAGCTGAAACTTTACAGACACATTCTGGAGACACAAAAGACATTAAATTTGGAAAAAGTGGTAACCTAGGTGCCCTTTAAGTCTTTAAATCCTGAGTCCTCCAGCCAGAGGTCCGAAAACTTGCATTTCCCCATGTTTTAATTCAATTAATGAACGAAAGCGAGCTTGCCTATATGGTTGGCAGCAAGCAAGCCAGGTAACCCAGTTTGTTTTAGCGCACACCCGAACGAACACCACATCACATGATATCGCTCAGGTCTCACTCTCAACATATAAATAAATCCACGCAAATTTTAGAATAAAGTCCTGCACTAAACACAAATTGAAAATTTAGCTAAAAAATTGGGCTCGAAAATCTAATACCTTGTCAGATTACTTTTTATTGCCCTTAATTTTGGCTAATTTACTACCTTTTACAACCCCGCGGGGCACCCTGTTACTTTCAGGTTGAATTTTACGTGGGTGACATTAACAGCCATAATGAAAGCAACATTAGACAAATGATTTCAGATTTTCAACAAAGCATGTGTGGTGTGTGTACTCACCACCTCTGTAGAGGTCTCTGCATGCTCTGAGGTCACGTGCTCCTGTAGAGATGTTTCCGTGTAGCCCATTTTACCACAGTAAGGACAAGTAAACGACTGAGGCTGCTCTACTGAGAATGCCTCCCCCCCATAATACAAGTCTGCAGAGAGTTCAGAAAAAGAAAAAAAAAAACACTTCAGTTACTATCACAGTTACTTTGACACTATTTGAGCTACTATGACAAGGTCAGAACTTTCAGAACGGTCTGTTTACATACTGTTAAAACATGACATTTGATCAAGGAAATACGAACAAAAAAATAATGACAAGTAAAGTGTTTTTCAAATCTTTAAAAGCACTTCGATTACATAAAATGAACAAACGTTTTTTTTTGTTTTTTGTTTTTGTTTTTTTGGTATGCCTTCTACAAGAGTTCATGAAGTTTAAACAAAATTAAGGTCGTCAATAACATTTATTGCTTTCTTAAAAAGTAGAAGTGATAAAATACCATTTTGATGTTCACATCATTATAAATTTAAGAAGTAATTTCACACACACACAGGAAGCGTTTAAAATGCAAGTGAAGTGCCTTCTTTAATGTTTTAAATAAATTTTGTGAAAGTAGAGCATGTGTGAAATAATGTTCCATCATCATTTTGTGAATACAAAACTTCTGACGAATGCTTATTAAAGTATATAATAAATAAGGGATGCAATGAAATTAAATTTCGGGCAAAAAGGGGAAAATGATTTGTAATAATCATTTAGTATTTTACTCAATACGAATTCATTTTGTAAGGTTTTTAAGTTTTAACTCAATCACTTAAACTGTACTATGTTTAAAAACTCCTGCCAATAAAATAACACAGGCAGTTATACAATCATATCGGACAAAAAATATAAATAGTGGTGGGGAAAGCTATTAGAACTCTTTGAGACGGGGTTTCAGCTGTTTTTGTTGAATTGGCCTTGTTAATGCCCATAACAATTAAATATCTATAAAAGTTGTCATTATGTTTTATAAACCAGAGAATTGAGTCTTCATAAGAAGATACAGGTCACTTTCGTTACTAAAAATTAACTAGGCTTATTTCACTGTCAGCGTCACACAATGGACCCATTTTCACATTTCTGGGTTTCTCAGGGGCAGAAATCATCATAGTTGGGTAAACGTACAATGCAGTAAATAGGAATGTGCTACAAAATAATAAAGTATTATTGCCGTCTTGTTTGCTCAAATAATAAACTTTATCTTTACTTTAAGGACCCTATCATACACCCAGTGCAAGAGGCGCAAGATGTGTTTGCCCCGACATGTTGCTATTTTCAGACCAGCGCAACCTTAATTTTCCCGTTTTGTGCCATGTTGTTTAAATGTTGGCCACCTTGTGGACTCATGGGTGTTCCGGTCCCTACCTGCCAACATTTGGTTTATAAATTGCGGGAGCCCAGTGTGTGTGTGTGTGTGGGGGGTAAAATAGTAAAAGTAAAAGTGGATTCGAACACGCCCTAAATGCTTTTGCGCCCTGCGCTTTAGACTTTGCACCTAGATCGTTAAAATAGAGCCCTTGCACTATATAGAGCATTTTGCACTATTGTTTTTATACACGTCAATATAATAATCAGAAAGATCGGACAAAAGAAAGGAAGAAAAGTCTCACTTCTACCACTCTTTAAAGGTTTTGGTTTCTGTTTGTGTCATTTTAAATGCTCTGTCTTGTTATGCGCTGATTTTCATTTTGCAGTGTTAGTGGAAAAAAAGCAAGCGAGTCAGCCGACCCAATGACCGGCGCAGAGCAGGATTCTCACAATGACCACCTGGACAGTACTATACTTTGTCATAAGCCGAAGTTTCGGTTTAAACTTAGTAAAGTTTAGCTGCTTTGGCAAAGATCTATACACTGTTAGATTTTACATTTAGCGTCTATTTGCGCTGAAGACACAGTAAATGCAACGCATCGAGATTGTGGCCATTTCTCCAATAATATCTAGCTGATTTACAAGTCTTTTAGCACTCTCTCAAAAAACACTCGACTGAACTCGGCTGGGGGATCAACATTCACAGCATGATCCTCTCATAGGCATCAATATTTCTAACTTTAAGTGGGTTTGCCAACCTGTGAACTTTTCATTGCTTCTTCCTCAAACTTCAGTCGTTTGCAGTTTCCGCGATCATAAAAGCCCCATCTCAACTAGTGCGCCTGAAAAGCGTGAGCGCGTTGCGTCGTGTAGTTACGGCAGTTTTGTTCTGTGCAGATACGGGGTGTTGAGAAGCCTTTATGATTAATTAACCGTGACTAATTAAAGCGCGGTTAATAGTGAAACCGGTTAATCGTTGCATCCCTATCCATAATGTTCCTCCATAAAGCCAAATTACTTGCGGAATCATTGTCAGGTATTGATTAACATTAGTGTTGAAGTAGATGTGCTCTGTAATTGCTGCAAAAGGTGGACATACCAAAGTTAAAATTGGATAAAAACACCTTTCATCTGATGTGCTGCTCAGAGCAATCATCTGAATGCTCCATGAACATTCTCAAATGACATCACGTTTTGTAAGCAAAAAAGGTCAGTATTTTTAGGTTTGTCCGGTGTTATAATAATTTTGTAGTAATATTAAATATCAATATTTATTAGATGCAGATCGGTGAACGAGAAGCCTAATTTTACCACAATTGTGAAGTTACAGCACAGTAGCACTATTGCAAGCAGCAGGTGTACTGTTAATACGTCAATAATACTATAATATTTCTTGAGGTGCTTTAATTAACTTAGCTTTTACAGTGAGCATTACATTAGTACATATTAAGGTACATGAAAATATCCACAGAGCAGAATATTGTGCTCAGTGTCACCTTCTATTTGTCTCATATTTTTGGCCATTTATCTCTTGACATATGCCATTTTCAGTTTTCAGAATATAATTTTCGGTTGCTGAAATATGCTAGTGCATCCCTACAAATGTCTATTATATGTGACATTATAAAAAAACATGTTGGCAATTGAGCAAACTGTGGTTTGAAGGATAGCTGCAATGTATATAGATTTAAAATGGCAATTAGTATTTGACCCATGTTACATTTGAGGTGCCTGGAAATCCTGGCACTTTAATGATATGGGCATCCACGTCAACAAACAAATGGTTTGGATTATTATAATTGCAGATGGCAGTTGCTTTGAATAAAATTCTTAAGGACTTTTAAGTCTGGTAGATTTTAATAGGCTATCAATCTTTTTATCAAGCGCCAGCTGTAATCAATTGCTAGTGAAATAGTGCAAACAACTATATTATTTCTCTTGGTCATTACTGTTATAGCTGTGGAAGTCCCTACTTTCAAATAGAATGATTATTAAAACTTCAGCTACAGCCATCGGCTTTGGTGTGAATTGGACCTTTTTTGAACATTCTGGAATCATTTACACAAGTAAAAATTTCTTTATACCGGTAATCACAAAAGAAGATATTTTAAAGATTACATTTGGAAACTGACAGCCATTGACATCTAAAGTACTTTCTTCTACCACTGATGTCAATGGCTACCACTTTCCAAAATTTTTCTTGTATGTTTAACTGAAAAAATATAAAGGTTTGAATTTAGTATAGGGCTGGGCCGATAAACGATATTATATAGAATTGTGATTAAATGTATGTCAATAACAATGATAAGCTCTGAAGTTTTTTTACTCTATATTGATCTAAGAGCAGTTCACACAGCAGTAATGTGCAACAATGGGAATCTAAAAGTGTGCTGATATTAGAGATGTACCGAATTTTCGGCCACCAAAAATTTATCAGCCCAAAATGTTATCCCATTTAATGGACCCTCTAATTTTTGTGGCTTCAGTCATTGTTGGGCATTAACAACTTATATACATATATAATATTGTTCAATATGGAAAATAATTATCGAGATTGCATTTTTGCCCTATCGCCCAGCCCTAATTTACTACATTTAAATTCTTGGTTCAACTATTTCTTTAAGAATAAAATATTAGAGGTGGGATTAATCATCAAAAATGTTCCTTTACTTTGACACACTACACAGCTATGCACCTCCATAAAGCACACATTAACTTTTGAATGCAACTGGAATATTTTAATACATTTCTAGGTCACAGAGAATGCGTGACCTTCAAAACTATGCGAGTTAACGCAAATGTAAAATTAATATGACCTATATAATATCAACAATTGATATAACCCTAATTCTAATTAAGAGAGCAATATCAGATTGTATGAAGCATAGAATTTACACCCACTTATTGCTATAAAAAGTAAAAACGTAAGGGAGTACACCTTGTCATGACACAATCTGATATCTATTCTCTTTGCCAGCAATACAATTCTTGCTGATAACTAGAAAATTTTTTCGACATGACCATGATTTGATTAGATTAAAGGCCACATTGCAAAAAAAGAAAAGAAAAATATATTATTAAAATTATTTAAAAAGTTAAAACCTCTATAACAACTGCATATATTTTATAGGAAGAGACTTGCTGGATTAACAGGCAGTTTTTTTTTGAATGCATGCTTTGCAGAAAACACTGAGATGGGCAATGAATGAAAATGCAGTGGTAAAGTAAAGACAGCATTTATACAGTATATCCATAGAAATTGCATTTTTACCATTGCACAAATAAATAGTATATTTATTCATTTGAGAAATAAAATTATCCACACTGATGTATTGTAATAACAAAAGCAAAAGGCATGGCCTTATTTGACATCAATGCTTACCAAAGTCTACCCTGGTTAGTATGCACTGCATTGGGTGCTCCGTGGTGTGTCTAGTTGTTGTGGCTCCACTTTCGTAGCAAGATGCACAAAGGTCGTAGTCGTAGCAAATTAAACACTTGTATCGGCGCCCTCTGAAGTTCCCTTTTAAACACGCATCACAGCTCACACCTGCAGGAAAATACAAAGGCATTAACTCACAACAACAGCAGAAGACTTTCTGAAGACCCCGATCACATTCATCCCAGATAAGATTTACCTAGATATTTATATTTAATATATATAAACATATAAATTATATCAACACTTCAAGTGACTCGAAGCAGACAGCAAAGCAGAAAAGTCATTCAAAGCAGTTCTGTCTTGTTACGGCTGACGTGTGCTGTCTTGTGCAAAGCAGGAGGAGATTCTATCACAGCCCTGAGCAATTCATTTTATGGACATTTGGACAGTGGATGAAAAGAGGGTTAAATTTACATTCAAAACAAATGATTAAAGAGATGGCTTACTGCTAAGAGCAATAATCAACATTTGAGTTGGACAATAAATTAGATCTTAACATATTGTGTTAACCAATATGAATATTATGAATTTAAATGATTTTGTCGTATTTAATAGTAAATCATTATACACTGCTCAAAAAAATAAAGGGAATGCTTAACACAATGTAACTCCAAGCCAATCACACTTCTGTGAAATCAAACTGCCCACTTAGGAAGCAACACTGATTGACAATCAATTTCACATGCTGTTGTGCAAATCGAATAGACAACAGGTGGAAATTATAGGCGATTAGCAAGACACTCCCAATAAAGGAGTGCTTGTGCACTACTCAGGTCCTATGCTTTCTGGCTGATGTTTTGGTCAGTTTTGAATGCTGGTGATGCTTTCACTCTAGTGATAGCATGACGTTTGGCAATTTCCAGAAAACACCAAGATTGGCAAATTAGCCACTGGCAGCCTGTGCTTTTTACAAATGAAAACAGGTTCACACTGAGCACATGTGACAGAGTCTGGAGAGGCCATGGAGAATCTTCTGCTGCCTGCAACATCCTCCAGCATGATCAGTTTGGCAGGGAGTCAGTAATGGTATGGGGTTGCAGGTCTTTGGATGGCCGCACAGCTCTCCATGTTCTTGCCAGAGGTAGCCTGACTGCCATTAGGTACCGAGATGAGATCCTCAGACCTCTTGTGAGACTTTATGCCGGTGTTATTGGCCCTGGGTTCAATCTAATGCAAGACAATGCAAGACCTCATGTGGCTGGAGTGTGTCAGCAGTTCCTGCAAGATGAAGGCATTGATGCTTTGGACTGGTTCGCCTGTTCTTCAGACCTGAATCCAATTGAGCACATTTTGGACATCATGTCTTGCTCCATCCGCCAACACCTGGACAGTCTATGTTGCAACATAGCGTTGGTGGATGGAGCAAGACATGATGCTTTAGTCCAGGTCTGGGAGGAGACCAGGAGACCATCCGCCACCTCATTAGGAGCATGCCCAGGCATTGTAGGGAGGTCTTACATGCACGTAGAGGCCACACACACTACTGAGCCTCATTTTGATTTGTTTTAGACAATACATCAAAGTTAGATCAGCCTGTAGTACTTTTCCACTTCAATTTTGAGTGCGACTACAAATCCAGACCTCCATTTGTTATAATGATCAACGCAAAATTATCAAAAATTATCTTTCATGTTTACATCATATCTTGTACATGTCATTGTAGAGCTGCATGATTCTGGCTAAAATGAGAATCGCGATTTTTTTGCTTAAAATAAAGATCACGATTCTCTCACGATTCTGTAGATGTAAAATAAAGGTTAATATGAGTCGGCTATTATTATTATTGTTATTTCTCAAACATATGGTAAAACAACTAAATAATAATAATAATAATAATAATAATAATAATAATAATAATAATATTATTATGTGTAGCTCTACTGTTGGTTAAAATGCTAAATTTTGAATAGACTTTGAATGATGGACTTGAACAGACTTTAAATTTGTCCTGGTCATTAATGCACAGTAAAGTGACGACATCAATGTACAACTTTTCATAATTCTGGTGTTGAATTATTATGTTTAAGACATATGCTTGCAATCTGTCAATGACAACATTATTAGACCATTTATTCACTGGTAAAATCAGACATTTGTCATTATCAGATACCCTCTTACATTATATTCAACATCATAGGCTAGAGTAGTTATACTGACACTGTTAAACATTTATTCTCATGCACAGCACTCCGTGTTCGCTATGAAAGAAAAACATATTAAATGCTTGTCTTAATCATAACTCTAAAATGCGATATGATTACTTAAATGATGTGCGCGCGCTTTCGGTTTCATTTTCACTGCTAAGTGCTGTCCATACTTCCCGCGCGGCTCCCAAACAATCACTCTGTGCCACAAACTGAACGTTATTTACAACTTTATTACCTGTTATTTACAGCCTATGCAAGTTCTGTTCACTAAAGTAGACGCCCGCGTCTATCATTAAGTAGGGCGCGCGCCCGGTCTCTCTGTGGTAACAGCTCTGCGGTCAGCAGCTCACGTCACGTGGGATTTCACGGCCGCAAATACATCATTACATGAAGACAGAAATGACATTTTTTGGTGAACTATAACTCATAAATACAGTATGTCACTCTTTTAACGTCATTTGGGGATGTGCATGTCGCTGAGCAACGTATGTAAAACAATGAGAAGACTTGTGCTGCCGCCTTTGGTTTTCTCCTGAACTTGAAAATATGATTGGCAGAATCGTAGAAATGGTGGATTAAGATCGTCTAGGGGGTCGAATCGAGATCGCGATCTTTGTACGATTAATCGTGCAGCTCTATGTCAATTGATCATTTTCCCTTACGCTTAATTTATGAAAGATCACCTGTCAATTTATACATTTGCGGAAAAGATCAAGATGAGCAAGTACTTGCTAAGATTTGATGTGTTGCTTCCTGTAGCAACACATGATTTGTAACATTGCTACCATGCAGGTGCTTAAGGAAAGTTGATTCACCTTTATCATACGTTTCATACTCAAAATAATTCACATCTAGTTTGGTCTTTATTTACTCGTTTTAGGCACAATCTCCTCTGTTTGAGGATCGGTCGTGTCATTCAGTTGTAAAGTTTCTGCAGCAATTTGAGAATCACTGCCTACAGGTAAACTTCAGAATTGCAATGTGTGAAATGCTGAATTGAGCAAAATCGTTTGAAATAAAATATGTACCAGTATTTTCTCAGTCAGTACTGCAATACCGTGCATCTCCTCTGAAGTTGTTGATTTTTTTTTTTTATCTGGCCCAGATTTACAGGTTGGATGATTTGGACTTCTATCAGCGTTCCAAATGTGAATTTTTCTAGTAGCAAGTAGAAAGACCATTTCAATTTCAGGTTCCCTTGTGCCTTTTTAATACATTTGAAGAATATTCTAATTTATTTTATTTTAAAAAGAATACATTTTGGTTAAAATAACAGTTCTTCTAACTAAAAAAAATAATGGCATTAGTTCAAAACATTGAATCAAAATATTAGGTTATTGATGAACAGAACAGAAAAATGTTTTGTTTTGAGGTTTTTTTTTTTTGGTCATAAAAAAATTTAATGGTAAAACTAAAAAACTAGTATCAGGTTCTTATAATCCATTTTTCTAAGAACTCAAACTATATTTGTTTCAACATCTGTTTAAAAAAAATGCTCAAAAGTGTTGACTGGGAAAAATTGGTTTCTCATCTAATAAACATGCTTCAGCAAGAGAGGGCTTAGACAGAAAGAAAAACATTGGTGGATCTTCTCCTAATAATAAAAACTTGTGTGTTATGCTGGAATGCCCTATTCAGCACAAAACACAAGCAATCTGATCCAATTGTTCAGCAAAGAAATAGAAACTCCTTTTCTTACTATTCTGCAACTGACAGATACTAACAGTTTAGTCCTTCATTGTAATAATGTGCGCTAAACATGAACATCAGCAAGCATATCTGTCATGTTGAAATTTAGCCAAGATTGTAATTAAACTTCACCTCATTCAAACACAATATTTGAATTAAACTTATTGAACTTAACTTAAGCATATAATCATAAAACTCATAACTATTAAAACATGTTCCACATCCAATTCAATTGCAATATAAATAGCCATGTAAAGCTCTTAATCACATTATTACCACTATGCTGTGTGCTGTTCAGACAACTACATGAATGAACTCAATTAGATTTTTCAGGATCTAGTGTGTATCAAAGCAGCATTGCAATGTTCATCAGAGAGCATTTAAAAATTCTACCTAAATTCTAAATAACTGTAATCTGAATAAGTCTACTAAACTTTTCAGAATTACCACTGGAGCAGTGGTAAAAAAAAAAAAAAACATTTGAAAAAAATCAATTTCTGCATCAATTCTGAGATTTTTAAAATGTTCTCCATTGAATCGATTTTAGGTTCAGTTTTTAACAGCAGATGGCACTCTATGCTAATTTTCACTATAAACTCAAATTCTCACGAAAAAGTGTGCTTGTGTGTTAAGCTGAGCTATGAAAGTTGGCTTTTAAGCCACTAGATTATTGAAAACAAAGCACACTGTGATAACTGTGGTAAGTCACATAAGCAGGGGAACCTCACGGACCAATTATTGTTCCCCTTATATTTTTGAGTTACACACATTACATTGCTAGGAACTATCATTCAATTGTATGGTTTCCTCTTATCATTATACCAATGACAAGGCTCCATCTTTCATTTCAGCTAGATGATCCATCGTCCATAGCTGTTTGGATCTCACACTCTTTGGTGGATACTTTGGCATGAATGCAAGATCATCACCTACTGCTTAATCTGGCAAAAACAGAAATTCTTGTCTTCTCTGCAACTCCAGATGTTCAACATAATTTCTTCATTCAGCTTGGATCATCTATTATTATCCCATTCAATTCTCTGAGGAATCTTAGGGTGATCTTTGATGACCAGCTGTCATTCAAAAAGCACATTGCAAACACCGCAAGTTTAGGGATGTGTGCACTTCATAACATCAGAAAGATCAGACCCTTCCTGACTGATCACGCTGTACTGGACTACTGTAATGCTCCTCTGGCTGAACGCCCATATTGAACCCTTAAACCTCTACAAATGATCCAGAATGCTGCAGCTCATATGGTCTTCAATGAGCCCAGAGAGCCCATGTCACACAACTCTTAATGTCCCTGCACTGTTTACCAGTTAAAGCTTGAATAAAGTTCAAATCATTTCCACTGGCTCTTTCCTCCAACTACTGCTGAAAGCCTACATCCCCTCCAGGAGCCTCCAGTCAGTAAAGGCTGATTTATACTTCTGCATCAAGTGATCAGCATAACCGACGGTGCCTGCCTTGCGCATAGTCGTGCATTTATAGTTCTGCATCCTGTATGTGTTGCTCTGTAATAACACTTCCAAAACGCTATCTGGCAGTAGGTTTTTATGTTCCTCTGTGTCGAGTTTCTTCGTAGGTATTTTGTTTTTTTCTGAACGCTACAAGTAGCTAAAACACACTCATTCAGAGGCGGGAACCGGCAGATGTGCAACAACTTTAATCATAAGGTGTAAACAAAGCTCCTTCACGAAACTTGACACTTGTAAACACTGGTCCATCAGGCTCGCGGCTGTCAGTACTGCCCACGCTTGTCAACGCTACAGATTCGACCAACCACAGAGCTTGTGCTACGCATGGTTGCGACGTGTAGTTACATTTTTTGAGAGGTGCATATTAGTGTCGGCGTCAGCTATGGCAAGGGCTATGCGACCGCACAGAAGTATAAATCAGCCTTAAAGGTCTCATGGTACCATCACAGAGAGGCTCTAAATTACCTTCCAGAACCTTTTCATTCACTGTTCCTCATTAGTGGAATGATCTTCCCAATCCCATGTGGACTACTGAATCACTGGTACTGAAAGTTACTCTTTTCTGAAAGCGCTTCATAAAATAAAACAAATTTAAAAAATATCCTCCTCTTTCTTTCACCAGCTCTTTTTTTCTCTAAGCAATATCAGTTCCTGTATAATTCCCTCTTCATGTTGAACGGCTTATAATATTTTTTTGCCTTCAGCGTGGAACACATTACTCATCAGTTAAAAATGCCTAAATTTGTCCCGATACTAATGTTTCAAAACATTTGTCTGCTTTTTAAGTAGTTGGAGCATTTTAATTACTTACACTAATCTCCGTCACCATAGTAAGCTACCACGACATGGTGCATATGAGATAAAGGACGTCAGCACGTAATAACCGTTTATGATCTATTACTGAACAGATACCAAATTGTCTGCGTCTGCATCACGGTGCATCGAAAAAACAAATAATTTTTGACACCCCTAAAGCATATGCTAAAACAGTGAGTTCTACATATACCATTTGTCTGTCTCAGATTCTGTTGAATAGTGAAAGCTAGATTCAAGTTTATTCAGTTTAATAAAATTTTATCGAGTTTCATTTTTCTTCTTTACCAATATATATTTATATAAAATCTGAGACTACTGTAAATTAACAGCTAGAGCTGTCAATATGGCTGAAAACCTGAATTTGAATTACTAAAATATAAGATAAACTGTAAATATATTCAACGTCTAAAGGCAATAATTGTACAAAATAAGCAAATAAAAACCAAAACAAGCGTCACATTTTATAAATGTACAAGTGCAATTCCAGCATTATGGATGTGACATTTTCAGTAAAATCTCAAAACATAAATTCCCAGAGAAAGTATATCTTAAGATTACATTGAAACATCTGTTTATATTTGCCAGAATAACCAACCACAGAATTATAGGAGCCGAAAAATATCAATCTGTAAACATTTTTTATATTTTAAATGAGAAAATAAACATTTGTTATGGATGTGATGAAAAAAGTCTGTGATTTTACAGTATACAGCATACTTTGTAGAAATTCTGTAAATTAAACTGCACAACCCAAGAGAAATAATGCTCATCAAAAGGATAAAAAAAAAAAAAGTCAGCTCACTATAGAACAAACATGATTGATTTTATTTTTCTTGACATTTTTGCATTCATGAGGAAAAAGCTTTGTTATGGATGTGACACTTTTCCATTATGGATGTGACAGATGTGAAATTGGCACTTGTGTGATTTTGGTAAATCCAATTTAATAGTTTGAAAACATTAACAGACACATTGTTGAGTATTTTTAAATCACTGTAAAATACTTGCTTACACAAAAAACGCAGAAACGGTTTTGATATTTTGGCGAAAACAATTTTTTTCATGGTACGGTTGACATTTGCATGGAATTGCTCACAAACTAAATAAAATATTATTTTCTTAAAATGTCAACATAATGAAACAAGTAACAAAACAAGTAGTCAAAAACACAGCACATATCTATTTTATGTGAAGCATACAAATAAACTATTTTAAAACCATTGCTGCGTCCGAAATAGCATACTTCCATACTATATAGTACGCTAAAATCAGTATGCGAGCCAAGCAGTATGTCCAAATTCATAGAATTCGAAAATCAGTATGCGAGAAGTACCCGGATGACCTACTACTTCCGGCCACATTCTATCCCATGATGCCCTGCGAGATAATTCACGAATGGGAGTGAAGCGTCGCAACTCATGCAGGTAGGTTGCTAACAAAATGGTGGATGTCGTACATCAGAGTTCCATTCATACTGCATAGAACGTACTTTTCTAACAGTCGAGTGGTACATTTAAATTCAAGTACAGTACCTACTTGAGTAGTAGGAGGTTTCGGACGCAGCCTATGCAATACTAGGTAAAAAGTATTTTACGGCACAAAAAAATTCTGAGATGATTTCTCTATAGTGCAATTTATATTGTTCCTTTTGTTTTTCGTCAACAGTATCTTCAGCAGAAAAGGAGCCTCCACATCAAAACCTACTGGTCAGTCCATTATTCAGGAAACATCTGAAAAACCAACCACTTAAGTCTAATTTACACTGAGTGGTACAGTACGGTACAGTTCGGTATGGGTCACCTTTATCAGGCTTATGTCTGGAAACAGGCATAAAAACCAACCAGTACCGTACAACTCCGTAGAAACAGGCCATTAAAAATCAACACCCAGCAGGATGTAGACCTGAAGAGTGCAGTGACTTACTTTATTTCCAAAGAAAAGAAAAATTTCCAAAAATGCCTTTTCAAGTTGTAAAGAAATCTGTGTTTTTGAAACTAACAAAGACAGCAGAAGTCAATGATTCATTTAAATTATTTAGCCTGACATGTTTACCCAGACATTTAAAAGAATATATTTTAGAGCAGTAATCACAATACTGTGAAACTGTGATATTTTTATCCAAGGTTATCATACCATCAGAATCTTATACCAGCCCATGCCTATAGTGGGCTAGCAATTTTCAAAGCCCTGTCAGCTCATGATGAATCCCAAATGTGATTTTGTCAATTTATCATGCAGCCCTTAAACATCCTATAGAAATAAACAACAAAATCTCATTTTGTCCAATTATTATTTACAAGCTACTGTCTGCTAACTGTTTAGCCAAAGCCTTGGACCTTAATAAGGTGCCAAGTATCACTATTTCCACCACCATGCATGAACCAGCTGCTAATTCAGAGCCAGTGCCATTGCCAGTCCAGAGCTGGTTCATCTGGAGAGCCTCAAGAACTGCTTTGCTTTTCCAACCACCATAGAGCCAGGTCACTGCATACTTCACATCCTTTCCAGCAACACAAATATGGAAGAGCCAAATACAAACACAACTTCAACCATGTATTGCTATCAACCCAAATACCTATTTATTTGTTAACCTACATCAACATCCAAACCCAGTGAATCCAATGTGTTCATGCAGGACACCATAGTTTGTATAAATGAAGATTATGAGCGATACTAATGTGTTTATGCAGCGTTGTAATTTGTACAGATGGAAAATAAAATGGAGAATGACATGTTCATGCAGCGCACTGTAATTTTAACAGACAAACATTAGAAGTGTAACATGTTCAGCATTATGTTTTGCTGCGACTGGAAATATATCACTCAAAACCTTTTTGGCTTGTTGGTCACAGTAACCCCACTCTCAGCACCTGACGAAATTGGTTCTTTATTCTAGCCCTGAAATGTTTTGGTGCAACTTGCAAACCACTTTTCCTTGGTGGTTTGGGTGTCAAAAGACAAAAAAAAAGTATTTGAAACTTGGCTCCGGCTCTGAACGATCACTCAGCAACAACTTAATATGACAACAACAAAGGTGCCCATAGTTGACAAGCACCTGTGTGAAAGCACAAAAATACACTAACAATTTATGAACGTACCGAGTGCCTGTGTTTGCTGTGAAATTAGGATATTGCATATACCCTTTTGGGGTGTGAGTAAAACAACAAACATACTTTGGCCTTTATATTATAACATCCTTGTGCAATGCTTCTGATCAATATGGATTGTGTGCGAATTAGGAAGCAGCCTCAAGTCTTTGTTCGTCCAAAAGAAGAACGGCACTCACACAAAGCAGACAAAAGATTCTGACAACAATCTACACACAGAAATGGCTGCAGTAATGTACCGCCGGGAGGAATTAGCACAGGGAACTAATTCCAGATTCAAATAATGAAATGTTTAATTGTAAAATAAAATCAGATAGCCTCTTTCCCAAGAGAAAATATACTGCAAAGTGCAAACAGATTTTCAATGTTCAGGACTGACCACATTTTGCTCTCAAACTCTGATTGTATATCTTCGGGTTAAAAAATGATCATGGTAAGTTATAACTAGCATTACAGATCTACCAAATGACCTCTGTGGTATTTTCACAGCACAGTCCCGCAAACAAACCAAACTACACACTCACACTTAACCATTAGAGAAATATCTCATTTTGCTGCAACAGAAGAAAAGACTTAACATCTTTACTTCAAATTTATTTCAAGCGTCTTAGAGCTATAGGCCAAGAAAGGCTACTCAAAATGTATATAGTTTAAAAAATATATAACAAATTATTTGTTTTTTTTTTTAAGGTCTAAAACACTTTAAAATGTACGTTTAACACTTTAAAACAACATGGGAGTTTCTTAGATTAATAATAATGCCATTAAAAATAATACAGCCACAAATAATAGGCATTTCAAACCTGGGTTACTGAAACTATCCAGCATGTGAAAGTTTCTGTTAAACCGTTTAAAGAATGAATATTTGATGAGGCAAGTATTGTGAATGTGGCCTTCAACATCACAGAATTATGGTACACTATTAGCACAGTAACTCTCTCAGAACGCTGTCTCTCTAAATTTATTCTCTTTAAAGTATTTTAGTTAGCATCAAAGTCTTTAGCTGCTGCATCTCACACCAGCATTTGTTATATAGACAGCATGTCAAGTCAAAAGTTTCACTTCTTAAAATGTTAGATCATTCAATGGCTGGGAAATTATCAATGAATAAATCCTAGGGGTGTAAAGGTACACTCAAGTCACAATTCAATACCTCAATACTGATCTCACGATACAATATTATCTTTATATTGTATGCAAAAATAAAATAAAATAAAAAATAAATACATTTTACATTACTATATTATTGTCATTTGCTAAACAAACAATAATAATACTGTAATATGTAGGCCTACTGTTGGTTAAACTGCTATATTTTGTATTGACCTTATTCTGCAATGCGAAAGGGCGCTCGTTTTCGCGAATGTTTTAGAATTTCTAAAACAAGCAGCACAAAGAGGACTTTTTAACATCTAAAAATCAATGGAGGTAAATGAGATCAGAAGTTTCAAACTAAAAAAAACATTTCAATGGCTGTGCCTGCTCGTACGTAAATAAAGTCTATAGACTTGTGGTGGTAAATTTGAATAGACTTTAAATTGATCCTGGTTCTCAATGCATAGACGAGTGATGACGATGATGATCAGAATTCAACTACTCATAATTCTGAAGTTAAAATATTAATTTAAAATTAATGCATGAATTATTACTAACTTAATATATAAGACACAATTTACTTGCACTATATTACTCTCTACATATAAACAGACCATTTTTACTGGTAAAGTTAGACATTTGTCATTATCAGATTCTCTCGTCCGTTATGTTCAATGTTACTAGGACAGTGTAGTTATACTGCCACTGACCCTCTGTACACATTTATTATCACGCAGAACACTCACACTGTAAATAAAGACATTCACTGGATCTACAGAAAAGCAGCACGCAAAACTCTGTTCACTATGAAAGAAAAAATCATCTAAAATGCTTGTAGGGATGGTGTTTCAATGAGGTATCGAGATCCTGAACTGAAGATGTTTCTAAACACACAGGTCACGCGACTACAACGATTCAAAGGATCAGTTATTTCACAAGCATTTCGAGACCTGACGAATCTGATTTGATTTACAGGGTTGGAAACAAAACTACCATTAGGGTTTAACGCTCAGGATTTTTTCTGATTTTTACTGGCCCCATCAAAATTTTCACTGGCCCCACCAAAAAAAGAAGTAGCTAACAGCCATTTTTAGCCACATTTTTAAAACAATGTGTCAAAAGCCAAATATAATTGTATACATACACTTTTTATTCTGCATAACTTTTCTTTAAATACAACTGACAATTTAAAAAATTATAATTGTGATATATATATATATATATATATATATATATATATATATATATATATATATATATATATATATATATATATATATATATATAGCCTCATTTCAGTTGTCAAGTTGTCAAGTTTTGTAAAAAAAAATCTATCTATTGGATTAATCAATCTATAACAAAACGTTGGCCAGAATTATGGCTTAAATTATAGAGACATAACAAATGAACCGAGACTGCAGTCAGATCATAAAGCAGATCAATGTTGATCTTTCTTTCGAGGTGTCACTGCAGAAGTGAACAAAGTAACAGGCCTAATACAAAATATTATAAAATTAAAATATGGAAAAATTATCAGATGGTAATTTCGGTAAATTCTGCTAACGCATAAAGAGCACTCTGTAATATTTCAGCATGGTTTCACTTTCGTATTTGACATGAAATGCACATTTACCGGTAGGAATGACATCCCGCCCTACTCATAATTCTCTCTTCATATAGCCATATATATGGCTATTACACAACCATAATGCACTGGGATATTCACCTTATTCTCCGCGTAGGAGCGGGCGCAGCCATTTGAATCTTTTTGGCTCGAGACTTCCGGTCTCATTGACTTTCATTCATTTTTCGACATTAAAAACAGCTCGTTTTGCTGCTTGATGTTGCAAACTGATATTTTCCTATTATATTATTATATTATATAATACATGTCTGTATAGTCATGCAAACACTTGTTTGTAGAGCAAGTAGTTTGACAGTTTTCTGCCGTTTATTATTCCTAGTCATTTCTCCGAATCGGCAACTGAATTGGAAGGTTTAAAACAATCGCAAAAACGAGCGCACTTCCGCATTGAAGAATAAGGTCAATAGGCTGGTTTGTCAGTTCGTTGAATTGTTTTGCTTTCTCACTACAATCGATCCGCTCCAGAGTTTGTTTCAATCGAGCTAAGACCACCTCATTCAGGCAATCTCGGAATGTTTGATTTGGTGTGGATCCAGGAGCGATTGTGGGATTCAAATATGCCAAATGAACCGCGCTAACTGGGCAAATGAGACCGGTTTTGAAACAAACATCTAGGTGTGAAAGCACCCCAAGACTGTATTTGCACGCAATTGACAAACAGTCACAGCCAAGTTAAACTAGTGACAAGGCAGCCATGGCCCAATTGGGCCAGTATTTATTCCATCTACTGTCCAGAGCGTCTCACACACTGGCCCCGGACCATCGGGCAGTCCTAATTGTAGAGCCCTGACCATGGTACGTAGCCTTGTGGTCCATGCATAGGCATACTGCAACCGTGTTGTGGGCATCTCAAATTCAAATCCCAACTTGTACAAAAATTCAGAAATTGTGACGATGTATTTTATAATGTTATTTTTTATGACCAAATCAACACATACGCATTCACAAGGAGTTCATTCTGATATCAGGACAAATATTACAACAAAACACATTATAAGAAAAGAGCAATAAAAACACAAATTTTAAATAAAAAAACTGTAGTTGCTTCACCCTGGATTCGAACCCAATATTTTTGCAAGCCAGTCAGCAACACTAACCACTCCCCTAAATCACTAAATATCTCAACCATACAGCGTGAGCTATAATTCAAGTTATTTCAGAGAAACCTAATAATGAGCACTCACCGTAGAGTTTTAAAATATTTCAAAGCCTCGACATGTTTGCTATTACTGTTTTAGTGTTTCACGATGCCTCGCTCTGCCCACCACTCAACGCTTCTAGTAATCATACCTCCAAAATGTGATAAGGTGATTTAAATGATGCTCAGGTTCCACTTTGTGGAGAGTCACTACAGCCAGTGTTGCTCAAGTCAGTCGGTGCCATGATGTTAAGAAAAATTAAAAAAACATATGAATGTGAATCATAATTTCTACCTGCAACTCCTGGCGATGCACTGAGCTCTTATGAAATGAAATGTCGCTCTGTGAGACAAACTGAATGTTATTTACAACTTTATTTTGTGTTATTCAGAGCCTAGGTGAACAGTGTGCATACACTGAAATAGGCCTCATTGGCTGGTGTGTCCTCCGTATCTGTGGTAAACAAACCCACATGCATCAGCTCACACCTGATTATTATTACATCATTACATAATGAAGACAGATATTTTTGGGCAAATTATACCTTAGAAATATAGTAAACTGGCTCTTGAATAAAGCAAGCTCAATACTGCAAAATCACATCAGCGATATGCATCAGCACGTTTTTATTTTGTGATTTCTCCATATTACAATTGTAACACCATTAATAAATCCTGTAACTTTCTGTAAAACATTCCATTTGTCATTGTTAATATCATTGTGACAACTAGTACCTTACTGCACTGTGTAACTTAAATTGTAACTAAAAATGGTTATAGTTTACATATCATAATCTTTTATTATCTTTTCTAAACTACATACTACCCTGACAATCTCTATTAAAGGATTATTCTAAATCTGAAATGAAACAACTACAATATTTCACAAGTCCGCCAACCTACTATGCCTGCATGCCTATCGGTCTTTGTCAGTCACGTGCGTTTGTTGTGTGTGATGTCACACCTGTGCCATTTTTGTGGTATCGCTTCCCGAGACAACTTGAGAGAGACACATAACGCAAGAGAGATACATGCCATACAAGGACGGTCTTGCATTCAGGATATAGATCCATTTGAATTAACTGCAAACCTACGGAGTGCACTGCCACCGACTCCTTATTTCATACTGTACATCATCAGTGTCTTAATATACATTGTTTTAGTTTGAACACCAGTAAACTACAGTAAGTATTTCTAATTATGTATTGCAGCTTTTAGTTTTATTTCATCAGTTACATCCAATATTTACATTTACAAACTGTTGGACAGATGTTTGTATCCAAAGCATTTTACAAATATGAACAATAAATGTACTTAAAGCAACAGAACAAAAAAATAGTAAGTCACTTTAACCGATCTATTCAGTTCAAACTACTGATTGACCTAATGTTTAACTTAGAGCAAAAGCACTTGTCTCAGTTCAGTAATAACTGCTTACCTTGTGTTTGGTTCTGATTTACCAGTTTTGTTATTGTGAAGAACAAACAACAAATTTTATGTCATCCTCCATTTATTTACATTTATACAAATGACATTTTAATTCAGGCACTGAGGGAAAAGTCAAGTAATGCATAATATCGTTTACATAAGACAGGATGAAACATTAGCAAACCACATACACACTGTGGAAGAAACAAAGTTACAAAAATGTAAAGGAATTTGCAAAGAACGTATTAGTTAAGCACAGAATGCATTTATATTTATGCTTTTTACTCTTATTGACAACTCCAGCTCTTCTACACTACAGTTGGACATTGGTTTGTTTGTGCACAACTGACAGTTACAATCCTATGCTGTAATGAGACATCTTCACCTTCACACCTTCATGTTGATGGGTCAGTGCTTATTAAGATTGTGTTTTTTACCGATTAGTACTTTTTAGCATCGTTCTTGTTGCAAAATCCATCAGACATCCTGTATTCTTCAAGTTCACACAGCAGCTGTCAGTTCTCCTCCAACAGGCGGTTTACTTCTACACATCTGTCCATACACAATTTCCAATCAGTTTGTCTCGGCAACCTCCTTAGTGTTGTGTGTCTCCTCATCAGTGTCTCTCACCATCTTCAACCTCACGTGTCTCCTTCTCTGCATGTTGATATATGTGCGTCTCAATGCAGCAGGCCAGGACACACGATGCATCTGTTATTACCGCTACAGTCTGTCAATATGCTTTCTTCCGAGAGGGAAATGTAAAATATCCGCTGTCGTGATATTTTTTTTAACCTTTTCGATCGTGTGATTTACTATTACAGCCCTTAACACAACAAGAACGTAACACTGTATTTGCTCTGCGAAAGACGCTACAACTCGGATACAACACAAATGGCGGCTATGTCCCATAATGCAACTCGGTGTTTACGAGCGTGACGTCACCTGACAAAGACCGATTGAATTATAATGCTAGAGTTTGTGAGGCAAGCTGGCGGAGGTTTTGCAGTTACCTATTTGCATCATTTGCCAGAGCACGTCTTCAATTAAGGGATGATGCTGCCATTAAGTCCTCACCCTCATGTTGTTCCAAAACCTTAAGATCTTCATTTATCTTTGGAACACAATTTAATATAATCTTAATATTAGATGAAATCCGAGAGGGTCTTAAAACTTTCAATGCGCAGAGAGGTACCAAGAACATTATCAAAACAGTCCATGTGTAATGAGTGGTTCAATCATACACCTTGGATGCCCATCCGCAGCTTGACATACATCATCAGGTCAATCAAGTGTGATGCCATGTACAGTATGCTCTCATGAATGCGCACCTCGAACTGATACTGAAAAGAAGATACTGTTAGGTAGTCTTTTTAGCTCATAAAACTAATCTTCTAACTACATAAAATTACAATTAAATCACTGATGATGACACATGGACTGTTTTCTCTATGTTCTTGGTACCTCCCTGGGCTTTGTACCCTTACCATCTATGGAGGACAAGAGAGCTTGCAGATTTCATCCAAAATATCTTAATTTGTCTTCCAGAGTTGAACAAACTAGTTCTTATGGGCTTGGAACAACAATTAATGACAGTAATTAATGACAGAATGTATATTTTTGGGGGAATGAAAACTGCATCATGTCTACTCTCCTTAAATTAAAACCCAAATTAAAAAAAAAAAATGCCATTTAACCAATAGGAACAGTATAAAAATGTCAAGCAACTGGCTGCGATTTAGTGGACATGTCTCCCAAGAGAACCAAAACAGCACCATGACTACAGGGGAGCTCGAGGGCCTTTTACTTGCCTATTTCCCATTACAGAGGTTGAATGTCTTTAACACTGGTGGCATGACCCAGCTGAGGTACTGCGATGAGCATGGAACAGGGTAATGGATCCTAACTAGTTTATCATTTACTTTGCAGTACACAGAACAAGACACTTGAATCACTGGCTACGGTCCAAGTCCTCCATACCACCAATACAAATTTAGTTCTATGCAAATGTGAGGCTGAACACCCAAGACTTCACATGACATCATCTCTGTAGATTTCAACGTTCAAAACTCTGTTTTAATGTTCCAAGTTTTTGCATTTCTAAAGCTGTAGTGCACAGGACTGAACCTTACTTGTGCCAGAAAAAAAGGGGGGCTTAAAAATAAAAAAAAAGCTACAAAATGATCAAAAATGCCCAAAGTATTCAAGATAAGGGGACAAAAAAGCACCTGCATGATAAAAGTAAATATATTGAGACTGACATGAATAATATGTTCAAAAAATAACAGCATTGCATCAGATTTCTTTTCACTTTTTTATTTTAGTATTACAACCAAACATGCACTTATTTATGTTGTGCTTTTGATCTCAATGGCCAACCAGAGGCATTTAGATTGTCACCACTGGAAAAGTTGAGTTGAGCTAAATGGATTCAGTGTACTTCTCAATGTTAACAAACAAACTTAAATTATATTGCAGGTAATGCATTCATTATGCAACTTTAGTGATCATAACATGAGTTTCTGTGGAAGTATATAATAGACTGACATGTTTGTCTGTGTAGCCTGATTTGGGTACGGAGGGTGCAAATTTAAAATTTTAATAATTGTGGAGAATTGTGGCTCAAAATTAAAATAAAAAAACAGTTCATATAGAGGAAATAATTAAGCTCAGTCATTAAATGCAAAGGAAACTTACTGTATATGACTTTATTCATTTCATGACACATCACTAATTTATTTCAGAAGTCTTAACCATATGAACATAAAATATAAATAGGGAGGGCAAGGCTGTATCATGCAAACTAAGAATATTTATGACATGATGAACTGTTTAGTTTTATTTCGACAACCTATATAGTAAAATGACAATTGTTATAATTCTGCTTCTAACAACTCCTCTATCAAGTGGATGTGGATCAAAGATCATTTGAGATTATATAAAATAAAGGATTACCTGCGACAAAGAAAAAGTATTCTAATACAAAATCAAAATATCACAGACAAATAATAAATTATTTCTACTAATTCAACAAAAAATATATCTGTTTTAATTCTCATCATATTTCAAATATCTACTCCATAAATGCTACCTCGTGAGTTCTAAAATCAGACATAAAGCTTTAATTACAAAATGCGAATCTTCCGTTCGTATGTCAAAGTCTGCCACTGCGCTTGAATCAAAGAGCAGCTGCCAAAACATCCACAATCCACATATTATTATGAGGTATAATAATTTAAGGTGTACACATCACTATTGGAAGCTTTAAAAGCACCATGTGCTGTTTGCAGAAACACTGGACACACTAGTAAGCAGTCTTCATTCACAGGTGACATTTGCCATCTTGAAAAATAGTGTGCTGCTGTCAAGCAAGACAACATATTTGCAAACTAAAACCACTTACACAGCTCACTATGATTTGAGAAAAAACATAAGGATAGTAATTAAATATCAGAACGGTCATAACTCAAATACCTTGAGAGATAAAGTACTAAACTTTCAGTTTGATTCAAACTTACATAAAAATACTGATTCATAAAATGTACTGTGATCAGACATGTTTTGATAATAAACTAATCACAAACTTAAAGTATTATTCAAATATTACAGCATATGAATATCAAACATGGTTGGCAAAAATAATAAAGGTTTTCTTGTGGTAATAACGCCATACACTTACAGCATATATTGTCAGACAGAAACTGACATTTCAATACAATGTGAATGACGTGTTATGTATTTGATTAGAAGCATTATCTGCTTATTAATTCAAAACTGACAGTCCCCGTTGAGGTTCAACTGACTTTAAGAACACCCAAAGTGACTTTTAACCAGGCAAATGTGTCTAAAGCCACACGATAACTTCAATGCTCAATCTCTTCCTTGTGTTTAAACACTCGGCTTTGACTAAACACTGCAGGTCTTCACAAAGGGAGCTAAAAATACAAACGTGTTTCCAGAAATAATTGAGCAAGATTCGTAAGCAATCACAGCTATGGCATCACTGACACCAGCTAATGCTAAATCCAGACGTGCAAGTCATTCACTTGTGCTGGCCTGAAACATGACATGACTCAAGACGGCACACACACTAACAAGAGCTTCGGAGCGGTCAGACCGGGATCTTTACGCGCTTCTGTCGGTTGAGCTATGGTCTTTTCCGTCATTCTAACAGGGGCAGGGTAACTTAAAGCAGAAAGTATTAAAAACAAGCGTCTTAAACAGGCCCAACCGAAGCCCTGACCTCTCCACAAGCTACCTGCGGGAACACACTAGCACTGAGCCCCGCGGACGAGCGAGCCGCAGCAGGCCCGGCCTAGCACACACAGGCCCAACTCAATATCACGCCGAGCGGCTCCAAGAAAACGCCCTGTGCGCTGGCGACGCGGCGCAAGTACATAAAAGGTTGCAAAATTGACGGTGGCCGCCATGATGAGTCTTTCACAGTGCATTTGAATTGAAAACATGGCAACCCGCGGGTCAGCACTGGCCTACAATTCAAGGCAACGACGCAGTGATCGGCGGTTTTAAGCACCTACCTTCATGTCGGGACATCCTACAGACAGTGACACAGCCCCTCCTCGGGCTCCCTAACGTCTATGAGTCGGAAAGGTGCCGCTAAAAACGAAATAAAAGTGGGACGCGGTCTTTCTTTCCTATTTTCTCCCTTTAAGATGGATCCGGGGCTTACTTCTCTCCGCTTCCCCCTCCCCGTCTGTCATCAAGCGACTGTGTGTGTGAGAGATGGACCGGTGCGGACGTGGTCTGCCGGTAGGGGGCGCAGGACTCATCTGCTTCTTCTTCTGTGGTGTTTGAAGGGCGGTAAACTCGTGTAGCTCTTCAATGGGTTTTCGGTTAGGGTTGATATCGCCATCTACTGCTAAACCTTCTCTTTTATATCATTAAAATGCAGACATACATGGATACAAACCACTGACGCATTTGGCCTTAATTCATATACAATGCATTTATTTTAAAGCAGATAAAGTCCAAATATTAAACAAGGTGTTATTTTAACCCTAAAAGGAGTTAATTAAAAATATTTATATATTTTATATTGATATACTCTTGTTATTATTGTTGTATGTTGTTGTTTTTATTGTAGTGTATTGCTGTTTTTACCTGCTATTGTACAGCCCCTTGGTCGACATAAACTTTGATTTGATTTTATTTAATTAAAATAATGTTCTCTTAAGTCTTTTTGACAGCATGTTTATATCTAGAAAGTACTTAACCTCAAAATTGATTACTTATGAATTGGTAAAATTTACACCATTCAGTAAATTTATGAATAATTTCTTTTAAAAATATTTCACAAAAAATGTTTAACAGAGCAAGGACATTTTCACAGTATGTCTGATAATATTTTTTTCTTCTGGAGAAAGTCTTATTTGTTTTATTTCAGCTAGAATAAATTTTTTTAATTTTTTAAAACCCATTTTAAGATCAAAATTATTAGCCTCTTTAAGCTATATATTTTTTCAGTAGTCTACAGAACAAACCATCGTTATACAATAACTTGCCTAATTACCCTAACCTCCCTAGTTAACCTAATTAACCTAGTTAAGCCTTTAAATGTCACTTTAAGCTGTATATAAGTGTCTTGAAAAATATCTAGTCAAATATTATTTACTGTCATCATGGCAAAGATAAAATAAATCAGTTATTAGAAATGAGTTGTTAAAACTATTATGATTAGAAATGTATATATATATATATATATACATATATATATATATATATAATATGAAGCTATACAATATTATATTTGTGCATATACATTAGATTAGTCAGTACTGAAGCCAAATCTGGACCTTATTTAACAAAATAACTTACGATAACGGTCCAAAAACTAGTACACCCAAATGTATATGTTATAGAAAAATATTAAATACAAATTTAAAAACAAGAGGAAAAATCAAGAGAAACAAAAAATGTAAAGATTTTGTTGAAGTTTTGTAGGTTGTAATTCTTTTGCAATATTTTGCTTGAATTTAATTGTATTATCTTTAAATATGTTTGGTGACTAATACAGTGTATATATATATATATATATATATATATATATATATATATATATATATATATATATATATATATATATATATATATATATATATATATATATATATATATATATATATATACAAATTAATGAATTTATATATATATAATTTTACAAGATGACTTGAATAGTGCGTTAGAATTTATTCATTTTTATTGATTGGGATGATTTTATATGGGAGTGAATCTTGCATAAAATTTAAAAAAAAAATTACAAGCATAAATAAATACAATAGAGCACAGATAAAAGTGGAAAACATACATGTTTTTTTATTTTTTTCAGGGTAGTAAAATAATATTCAGGTACAGAAAATGATATCAATAAATATTCAAATGTAACATTTTAGAGTACTCTATAAATAATTCAATAAAAATATTTTTTTATTAAAGTTTCAAATGGTAAAATGTCTTGTGCCTCAATTTTCTTGTGGCTGATAGGTATCCCTTTAGTGTTTTTGTTATAAAATCATATTTTATGTAGGAGTGTGAAAGCAAATACTAGCTCAATAACACACATTGTGAAAAGGCTGAATTCCCAAAATAGGAAGAAATGTTTCCAGTGTTTCATGGTGTTAGGTTTTTCTTACTATTGCAAAATCTACCATCAAACATGTAGCTGAACAAGATAATTAATGAATTTAAAGCTAAAAAAAAATGACAGGCCTGTGTTCTTTAGTAGCAGGGTCAAGATTTGCTACATGCAAAATGTTGGTATTTTCATGGGGTGTACAGAGTACTGTGTGTTGATTTTATGCCATTTATGAATCTTCTCCTAAGTCCTCATGGGACAGTAAAATGTCCTTTGTATGAGTACATCAAAATACTGCAATACTCTTCAACTACTGTTTTGTAATTACTGTGAATTCAGATATACTTCTCGCAAACATGACTACATACCAACAACATCACTAACATGAATGAATTGTAAAAGCATTGTAGTTATAGATCTTTTGTCTAAATGAAGACTATCAGTTTCTTTAATCTATGCTCAAATGAGTTTTTGTTCATTTACAATTTACACTCTAACATAAATTTTATCAACTATATATAATAATATGTGTGTTTAATTTCTAACATATTAAACCACTGCTTAAAACTTTCAATTAATCAATCATTTCCGGTAAACACACAGGGTCTTACAGGTGGGTGATGATAGGGCTAGTGACATTTTATAGAGAAGTTGTTTATACAACTATACAATGTCAGTTGTCAATGCTTTGATATTAAACATGATTAAATATTCATTGCGAATACTGTTTGAAATCCAGACCTGGTCAAACCAAGTACCATAATTCACTGCGGCAAGTGGTCCGAACAAAAGCTGGTTGTGTGGGCCAAAGCTGGAGCAGAGAATATCTGCTGTGTGGGTAGTGGAAACATGCATTTAAAATATCTAAATCAAAATGTTATTAATTAAAGGAATTATTATTATTTTAAATAAAGGAATATTATTCTGTTCAAATATATAAATTAAATAAATTTTTTTACATTTCTGTTTATTGAATTGATATTTAGTTGCATAGCCATTGTTTTTGATAACTGCTGCGCATCTATATTGCATCAGGTAAAAAAAAACGCCACCCAGATGTATTTATTTCAGTCCAAAATGAACAAACTTCATCCCAGAGTTCTTGTGAATTTTGGATTTGTTTTAGAAACTGAATTTTTAGTCACACCATAAGTTTTCAATTGGGTTGAGTTCAGGGGATTGAGCTGTCCATTCCATTACCTCAGTAATTTTTGGCTGAAACTAAATTGTTGCTTAGTTATTTGTGTTTCGGTGTTGTTGTCTTATTGAAACACTCATTTAAGGTGTATTTCCTTTTCGGCAAAGGGAAACATAATCTCTTTAACTACTTAGGTGCATTCAAACTGCTCCATTTTACCTAATAAGTAATAAATAGTCCCAATACCACAGTATGACAAACATTGCTTTCACAGTGTACAGAGGCTTGAATTTGGTACCTGTCTGTCACTACCAAAAGAAACAATTTTATTCTCATCAGTCCACATTTTTCTTTGGGCCAGTCAATGTGCTTCCGGAGACACAACCGGAGAGGTTGAAAAGCAGACTGCAGTTCCTGGTAGAGGGTGGTTGGGTTTAGGGGGAGTGGTGGGATACGGTCATATAATAAGGGGTCCTAGAAATACGGTTCTGAAACTGCAGCCACTCGAGTTGTGCAGGCACACACTTCTTGTCTTCTGAGGTAAACTATCAGCTGCTGCCTTCAGTAGTATGGCAATAAATGTCACATTAAATGGCGTTCAAACACATTAGCAGCGTTTAAAGGTCCCATTAAAAAATGTAGCTGTTAGTTTCAGTCTGTTAGTTTTAACCATATCTATTAGCTAAGGTACTCCAAAACAGTGACAACATTTGCATTTAAAAAATATAAAACTGATATAAACACCCAAAGCGTGCAGTTTGTCACTTCCCACTAAATAGATCAACGTCACCTCATACTTCAGTTTCTCATTGAATCTTGGCCAATCAAATTCTCTCTAATTCCTGACATGCCCCACCACTTCAAGACTTTTCATTTGATGTGCTTGAGCTCAGCCACTCTCACTGGCAGTGCTGCAATAAATCAAAAAGCTATTGGCGTTTTTTTTTAAGGGGAGGAGCTGTCATAGCAGTTTATAGGGTTGTTTTGCCATAACAATCTTATTACGCAGTGATGTTACTTAGTTAATTAGCTGGGGACTATTTTCAGGCACTCCATAATATCATCACGCCTGCTGAAGCAATGGGGCAGCATCAAAGTTTCTTGATACTTACACCGGAATGAGAGTATAGTTACTAGCCATATTAACCTAGAAAATAATACATTTTTATATTCCATCAGTCTTAGTACACAATGTACAGCAATTACAGAAGAGTCAAGCTTTAAATAACACCTATTTTACCCCTTTTTCAAGATTTAAGATTAGTCTTTTGTCTCCAGAATGTGTCTGTAAAGTTTCAGCTCAAAACACCCATCAGATAATTTATTATACCTTTCAGAAGTTTGAAATTGTCTGCTCTGAACACTATGCAGCTGTTTTCGTTGGATGTGGCTTTAATGCTAGTTCTCCCCACCCACCGTTCTCACGTGCCTGTCAGAGTGTGCCTCAGTCTCTGGCTGCGTCAGATAAACAGCACGGTGACAGACATGAAGGAAGCAGATCTCACATAACATTTGTGAGAAATACTACAGTAAGAACTTACCAAATGATTATTTGATGTATTTGTTGTTAATTTAAGCCTTTCTGCAACGATGAATCACACACAATATTATAACATATACACATAGACAAACACACAGCACGCGTTTAACTTGTCACTGTTTTTGCACGATGCAAATGCAACAGGATACATGTTAATATCCACTGCTGTATAGATATCTGTTATGTTAATGTCATTTTCATCCACTTATCCGGGGCTGGGTCGCGGGGGCAGCAGTCTTAGGAGAGAACTCCAGACTTTCCTCTTCCCAGACACTTCCTCCAGCTTCTGCGGGGGGTGGGGGTGGGGGTCTCGAGGCATTTCCAGGCCAGCCGAGAGACATAGGAGAGACATGGAGAGTCCCTCCAGCGTGTCCTGGGTTTTCCCGAGGCCTCCTCACGGTGGGACATGTTTGGAACACCTCCTTAGGTAGGCGTCCTGGAGGCATCCAAAACAGATGCCCGAACCACCTCAGCTGACTTCTCTCGATGTGGAAAAGCAGTGGAGCATAGACTTTCCCAGGGAGGCTGAGGAGTGTGATCTCCCTAGATGGAGCACACCCTCTGGTCCCCCTTCTTAAATATTTGAACCACCCCCCGCGACATTGTAGAGACGTGTCAGCCAAGACAGCCCCACAATATCCAGTGACCTAAGATACACAGGGTGAATCTCATCCACCCCTGCTGCTTTGCCACAGCGGAGCTTGCAAACTACCTCAGTGACCTCAGCTTGGGTGATGGGTGAGTCCACCCCTGCATCCCCAGTCTCTGCTTCCTCAATGAAAGACATGTCAGTGGGGTTACGGAGATCCTCAAAGTATTCCTTCCATCTTCCGACGACATCCCCAGTCGAGGTCAACAGCTCCCCACTTCCGCTGTAAACAGTGTTGATGTGGAGCTGCTTTCCCCTCCTGAGGTGCTGGACGGTTTGCCAGAATCTCTTTGGGGCCGACCGATAGTCTTCCTCCATGGTCTCCCTGACCTCTGAGTTTTTGCTTCCGCACGCGCCCGGGCTGCAGCACGCTTGGCCTGCAGGTACCCATCAGCTGCCTCGGGAGTCCTGCAAGCCAACCAAACCCTGTAGAACTCCTTCTTCAGCTTGATGGCATCCCTTACTTCCGGTGTCCACCACCGGGTTCATGGATTGCTGCCTCGACAGGCATCACAGACCTTACGGCCACAGCTTCTCATGGCCGCATCAACAATGGAGTCAGAGAACATGGACCACTCGGTCACAATGTCTCCAACCTCCCTGAGGATCTGGTCAAAGCTTTTCCTGAGGTGAGAGTTGAAAATCCCTCTGACTTGAGGTTCAGCCAGACGTTCTCAGAGGACCCTCACAATACGTTTGGGCCTGCCAGGTCTGTCCAGCTTTCGCCCCTGCCAGCGGATCCAACTTACCTCCAGGTGCTAATCAGTTGACAGCTCTGCCCATCTCTTGAGTGTCCAAAACATACGGTCGGAGATCAGATGATACAACCACAAAGTCTATCATTGACCTCAGCCCTAGGGTGTCCTGGTGCCATGTGCACTGATGGACACTCTTATGCTGCGTTCACATCTTCCTTGCGGAAGAAGCGTCAAGCACAAGTGATTTACATGTTAAGTCAATGCAAAGATGCGAATAGACATTCTGCGGCGCGATACGCGCGAACGAGGCGGCGCGAATGACATGATTTGCGAATGAAGTGGCACGAGTTGAGCGTTTAGCGCGATTGATGCGCGATTCGCTCAAGTTCGAAAATTTGAACTTCAGCATACATTCGCGCCACGTTAACCAATCAGGAGCTTTCTCTTTTAGGGGCATGCTTATGACGTAGCACCTGTTGTTGGTGTCCCAGGGGGAAATCCTCCTGCCGACAAAGGACAACAGTTGATCAAACTGGGCTCTGCTCAGTCGGAAGCACTGCTGAAACCTTCCATCATCCAGGTTAAGTTTCAGGAGGAGTTTATGAACTCACAGAGTTGGGTGCACCTCTGAAAGGATCTAGTGGACTCAACGCTGTTTTTTAGCCTTCATAAAGCACATAAACAAAGATATTCCCTCAATAAAATCCATGTTAGTCATTTAGCAATGAAGCTACAGTCCCCAGGCAGACGGAAAGACTGCTTATGATGCGATTCCGTGAAGTTCCGTCTATTGTGAAGCTGATTTGACGCGCGAATAAAGCAGATTTGATGCTCGAATGAGCGAGTAAACTCAAAATGTTAATGTGTCTATTTACACACAAAATAGACGCGATTTATCCGCGTGTTCTGCATCTGGTGTGAACACAGCATTATGCTAAAACACGGTGTTTGTTATGGACAAACTGTGATTAGCACAGTCCAATAACAGGACACCACTCAGGTTCATATCAGGGAGGCCATTCCTCCCAAACACCTCTCCAGGTATCACTGTCATTATCCACGTGGGCATTAAAGTCCCCCAGTAGAACAATGGAGTCCTTAGTCTGAGCACCTTCCAGCGCCTCTCCCAAGGACTTCTCCGCCCTGTTATGATCATGTACAAAATAAAGCTGATTTAACGTCCACAAACCGGGACGTTCTTGATCACAAAACTCATTCTTGATCGCGTTTGATGATGATTGATGATCACAGCAAGCTGAACAGATCTTTTAATCCCGTTTGCTTTGAGCATGTTCTGTCTTATTGATATGATTATACGTGTTACTACGGAGACATGTTAATACGCGGCTGTCAATCAATTTGGTGGGCGGGGAAACCGCACTCCTATATCACGTTGCGGTGGACCTCAAAATGGGAGGGATTTGAGTCCTATTTTAGTGTCAGAAAATTAAAAACAGAAACTTATTGTCTTTATATCATGCCAATATGACTGTGGACACACTATACCTACACACAGTTCTGTCCAAACAGCTTACAAATGATGATTTTCATCATAGGTGCCCTTTTCAATAGGATCATGATCAAAACTCTGGTTATTTTAAAGCAAGAGACTAATATTCTAATAAAATCCAATGAATTATGTTAAGCTGAGGTAAAAGTGCTCTTGCCAGAATGTATTACAATAGCTAAGCTCAACTGTTTAACACTAAGAAGTTGTAAAATGAGCTTATTTGATTTTTTTTTGACAGAATGAATTTTTATAAATATCTGTTATTATTGATAATAATAAAATATCTGATTATTATTACTGAATACGGGTCACGCAGAGGCGCAGTAGGTAGTGCTGTCGCCTCACAGCAAGAAAGTAGCTGGGTCGTAGGTTCGAGCCTCGGCTGGGTCAGTTGGCGTTTCTGTGTGGAGTTTGCATGTTCTCCCTGCATTCGCGTGGGTTTCCTCCGGGTGCTCCGGTTTCCCCCACAGTCCAAAAACATGCGGTACAGGTGAATTGGGTAGGCTAAATTGTCCGTAGTGTATGAGTGTGAATGAGTGTGTATGGATGTTTCCCAGAGATGGGTTGCGGCTGGAAGGGCATCCGCTGTGTAAAACACATACTGCATAAGTTGGCGGTTCATTCCGCTGTGGTGACCCCGGATTGATAAAGGGACTAAGCCGAAAAGAAAATGAATGAATGAATTACTGAATACACTCCTTTCCATGCTTTAGCAAATTACTCAGAACAAACAGCAAACATTACACAACAGCTGCTGTTTTACTATGACACTACTACTGTACATCCACAAAAACAAAATGATCTGCCATGCACAAACTGTTGCTAATTTTGTTTAAAGGTTAGTGCTGTTAAACTGCTTTTTTTTTTAAACATTCATAAATAAATAATAAATTACAGCCATTCAGAACTTGTACAGTGATCCAAAGTAGACTGTGTTGAACTTTTTATTTCTGCAAGTAATATACAGAGCTGTTTTATTGGCATTTTTGAGTCCTTAGACATAGAAACAGGCAGATAACAAAGTCGACACACTAGTGTCATATACAAAGTGACCGTCAAATGGCCTCCAATAGCATACTGTTAATTAGACAGTGAGTTTTTTATCTGTAAAATACAGTGCATTTAAAAAGACGACTGCAGAAGTTAAGATAAACATTCCTACATGCAAAACATGAACCCCCGTATATCCACATTACATTCCTTATATGTGATTATCAAACAGCATTCCCTCAAACCATACATTACAAGCATGCTTTAAATATATGGAAAAAGATCAAAACTCCACCATGTTCTTCTAGGTGTGTTTAAAATCAGTCACAGACTCCTTGGTAAAGCACTGAATTCTGGGATTAATTCTATTACTAGTACATCTTTTGGATAAAAACCTTTTCAATGAGATGGTGAAAAGTGTACTTAGAATAAAGAAGATTTCGGCTTTTCATAGTGATGTGGAGTGTTAGATAGGCCTGTTATCCTGCTCTCAACACAGATTTACAGCCATTTTAAGAAGAAATCACCATCTCTCTATTTACAAAGGGAATAATATACTTATTATCTTAGTTTGAAACAAACCGTTTAGTAGTATTTCTAAAATATACAATAATTCATGAAATATAAAAACACGGTATATGATAAGGCATTCTCAGTTGAAGCTTATGTAAAGGTTCGGTTCAGTGTCCACATCTTTGTTTAACAGTGACCAATAGTTTATAAATAAAATAATCTGAGTAAAAAGCATCACGTATGTAATTTGGTCAACTAAAATGCAACATATATCATCAAAAGTACTACGATCGTTTGGCAAAAGCATGATAACATACATATTAACTGCCATAGATGTAAAGACCATCTGGTTCTTCTCCTTACCATCAAATGATGCTGTACAAAATCCAAAGTTATGGACTGATCAGTTGTTGGCATGGTATGGCAACTGGCTGGGTCATGAGGTGGGACATTTCTATAGACACACAGTCCGCATGCAGAAGAACCAAACAAAGCCCATCAGTTCTCTCCTCTATGAGGCAACACGTTCCTTTCATGAAGGGAAGAAGTGTGAGTTCCAGTGAGGCTCTGGAGATCTAAGAGCCCTCATTCTGAATCTGAGGCTGTTCAGTGTCTGGCTGATCCTCTGCTGTCTTCTCTTTGATAGAGGAAGAGCTGCAGTCGCCTTTGTTGCCATCTGGGTTCCCGTGGCTTCCTGCGCTGCCCAATCGAGATGAAGCTACCACTGCTTTGACCGCTGCCTGTGGAGACAGAAACGCGATTGACTTTCAACATCAACAAGAATAATCAGTGGTGTAAAGAAATACTCAAATTACTGTGATTGCTTTTCTCAGGTTGTGTTTTACTAAGTTGTTTAAAGGATCAAGGAACACCAAAACACATTTTTTGAGATGTTGAGTACAACGTGACGTCTTTGAGTTTTCATCATTAATTCATGAGAAAGACTTGGTCCTAACCAATCAAAGCGCTCTATTCTGTATGAGGTGCAACTTTATTAATATGCATGATATAGCTTCGAAGACTTGTTTTTACATGTTACAATGTTCAGATGGCAGAGAGACGCCACAGAGGGCCCTATTTTAATGATCTAGGCGCAAAGTCCAAAGTGCAGGGTGCAAAAGCATTAATGGCGTGTGAGAATCCACTTTTGCTATTTTAAGGATGGAAAATTCCGCTTTGCGCTGCGGCGCATGGTCTAACAGGGTTGAGCTTATTCTCTTATTGAGTTATAGGTGTGTTTTGAGAATAAACCAATCAGAGAGTCTCATCTCCCATTCCCTTTAAGAGTCAGTTGCGTCACACCATAGCGCATTTGCTATTTACATGGCGGACTTTGTAAGTGGAATAACTGAGCACTTCACTAGCGAGAAAACAGTTAAACAAACCATCTGCAGTGTGAGAATGAGAGATGAGCCTCCTCATTCTTTACTTTCACTTTCACTCTCTTCCGTGGATAAGAAAAGGTGTTGTACGCACAGACATCCATTAGCCTACATAATTAATTTCATTTGTTAAGCGCAAAAAATTTGTTAGTTTCAAAACTATTTCTAAATTCAGTTCTAATTTCCAGCAAATGAATAAATGAACAATAATAATGAAGTGTGGCCAAAAACTGAGTTATTTCCAAACACACATGCTATGCCCCATATGGTCTAAAACCTGATAGGTGGACAAACTAAGCGTGTTTTTAATAAAACAAATATAAATATGCATATGATAAATAATACTACTACTAATAATAACATTATACAAAAGCAAATTGTCATGAATAAACTGAAAAAGCCCCCCGAGACGAAGAAGGCATGAAAGCAGTGGTTTTTATATTTATGTAGAAAGTCATAATTTTTGTAATATTTTAATCCTTTAATTCTTTTTCATTTGTTAAGATATTTGCATATTGCAGTACATCCTGTGTGTATTGAGCAATGTTTAAGCGAGGTGCACATCTAACGCACTCTGTGCTGGACTTTAGACCTCCTCTTAGCTGGTCTATTAAACAGTCTATTTTAGTTCCTCAAAATAGCAACGCGCCAGCAATGCGCCTCAACACAGCTCCTTTTTTAGACCAGAACGCCTGTGGGTGCACATATGAGCGCAAATGCATTTACTATTTAAACAGCATGGTGAAAAACGTCAAAACGACACTTACGTCCAGCTGAAACTAGCAAACAACATTTGCGTTGCACATTGAGCCCCGGGTGTATGATAGGGCCCGGAGTGTTGCCAACCGTAATTAAAACAAGTGGAAGAAAAATAATTGTTTGGAGACTTGGGTCGTCAGTGTTGTGTTTATAAATGTGCCGCAACGAAGGTTTTGTTTCTATTTCCCCGCTATGAGAGCATAGCTGGACTCACATGTGGATTACAGTGGTCTGCTAACATGCGACAAACATCCCAAGAGCTTTTTTTACCCAAGAGCTTTTCTCATTTGGAAATGGTGAAATCTCTTTTTTTGGCGTTAACATCGTTTAATGACGTCATGTTCCGGGAACACTGAAATTGTGTGGTGGACGTCGGTTTACTTCTTGGTTTTGTTCCAAGAATTATTCATTTACAAATTAGGCACTGATTACAAGGTCTTTTAATAGTTAAAAAACAGATGACATAAGGTATGTAAAAGAAAACAGGTACTTTAGAAATGTTTTCAAAATGCGTAATAAAAATGCAATACAGTACACATTATATAGTAAAAAGAAACGTGTGCTAAAGGCCTCATACCTTGAGTTTTCGTCGAGCATTGAACTCCAGGAGTTTCTTTTGAGCAGTGTCCATATGGGTGAAGTTAACAGCCTTTCCAGTCACCCAGGGGTGCTGCAGCGCCTGCTGTGTTGTCAGACGCTTCTTTGGATCCTGCACAATCAGTTTCTTCACCTGTAGAGATAAAGGAGACAAGCTGCACTTTCAGTAACACTTTCAAGTTTCATCAATTTCAGAGATCCTAATGGGTATTACTGTTCTTACTGGCGTCCTTCTGTTTTGTGATCCTATGACAATAGTTTATTTAATTATTCTTTTCATTTTGGTTTGTTTAAAGTAAATTGTATAAGTAAAAGTACCATCACTTTCTTGCCAAAAAACGTAGTACAAGTAAATTCTAAATACTACTCAAAGTATGAGTAAAAGTAGCCCTTCTAAAAGTACTCAGTACTGAGTACCCTGCAAATTAAAAATGACGCTAACATCAGTGCCTTTTATTTTAAGGCTGTCAATTATTTGCCATTCATGAACTATACATTTAAAACGAGAGCTTAATTTAATGTGAGAATACATTACATTAGTACACTACCTGACAAAAGTCTTGTCGCCTATCCAAGTTTTAGGAACAACAATTAATAACTTGTCTTCTAGTTGATCCTTTGGTATTAGTGGCTTATATGAAAGGCAAAGGCCTCTAGAATACGCTTACTTTACCAAAATAAAATATGATCATGCCTTGATTTTTAACTAGGACAGTAAGGTCTGACAACAAAAATCTTGTCACTTAACAGAAATAATGTACAGTATGGAATATAAAGTCATGGTGCAGTGGAGAAAGAATTAATATTGTGTACAGTTAAAGTCAGAATTATTAGCCCCCCCTGAATTATTAGCCCCCCTGTTTATTTTTTCCCCCAGTTTCTGTTTAACGGAGAGAAGATTTTTTTTTAAGACATTTCTAAACATAATAGTATTATTAACTCATTTCTAATAACTGATTTATTTTATCTTTGCCATGATGACAATAAATAATATTTTACTAGATATTTTTCAAGACACTTCTATACAGCTTAAAGTGACATTTAAATACTTCACTCGGTTAATTAGGTTAACTAGGCAGGTTAGGGTAATTAGGCAAGTTATTGTATATCGATGGTTTGTTCTGTAGACTATCTGAAAAAAAATTAGCTTAAAAGGGCTAATTATTTTGACCTTAAAATGGGTCATAAAAATTTAAAAACTGCTTTTATTCTAGCTTAAATAAAACAAATAAGACTTTCTCCAGAAGAAAAGATATTATCAGACATACTGTGAAAATTTCCTTGCTCTGTTAAACATCATTTGGGAAATATTTAAAAAAGAAAAAAATTCAAAGGGGGGCTAATAATTCTGCCTTCAACTGTATGTGTATATAATAATATAAACTCCCATGATCTTGGAGGACTGCATCCATACATCACTGCAATGACTCAAATAACTCCTTAATAAAGTCATCTGGAATGGCAAAGAAAGCGTTTTTTCTCCCCGTGTTTGCGTGGGGTTCCTTCGGGTGCTCTGGTTTCCCCCTCAGTCCAGAGTCATGCGCTATAGGTGAATTGAATAAGCTAAATTGGCCATTGTGTATGTGTGTGAATGCAAGAGTGTATGAGTGTTTTCCAGTGTTGGGTTGCGGCTGGAAATCCGCTGCATAAACATATGCTGCATAAGTTGGCGGTTCATTCGCTGTGGTGACCCCAGATTAATAAAGGGACTAAGTCGAAAAGAAAATTAATGAATTAATTAATAAAAACTGCTTTTATTCTAGCTGAAATAAAACAAATAAGACTTTCTCCAGAAGAAAAAATATTATCGGAAATACTGTGAAAAATTCCTTGCTCTGTTAAAGATCATTTAGGAAATATTTGAAAAAGAAACAACAATTTACAGGAGGGTGAATAATTTTGACTTCAGTTGTATTTGTTGATCTGCGGTGGTGTAAAGTAACACATTACAAATGCTCAAATTACTGTAATTGAGTAGTTTTTTCAGGAATTGTTCTTTACTAAGTAGTTTTTAAAATGTGTACTTTAACTTGAGTACATTTTCAGTGCAGTATCGGTATTTTTAGTCCAATATTTTCAACCTGCAGTCCCTACTTTATTTTTTTCTTGTCTATGGTAATTTTCCTGCGATTCCCATCCAATCAAATTGTATCATACAGAACAACCTCAAAGACACAGAAGACACAAAATCTTTACGCAGAGAGAATATTAGATGCATGTCACTGATGAGAAAATGACAAATGTCTACTCTATGATGACTGAAAATGCATGTAAATGCATCACCTTTTACAGTGCAATATTCACTACTCGCTACTCTTGAGTACTTTTAAAAGGGCTAATTTTTACTAATACTTTGAGCAATATTCACAACAAATACTTTTACTACTTGCACTACATTTTGGGGTGAGTAATGGTACTTTTGAGTAATGGTACTCTTGAATATGATTACTTTTTTACCACTGTCTATCTGAAAAACTAAAGTCATTAAATGTGTACGCTCATGTTTCAATTCAAATTTGGGACAAATATGGACAAACTCAACTGTTGAGTTTAAAATTTCATTTAAAATAATTGTTAAAATTACTTCAGTGGTTGGGTCTGTCCATATTTGACCAAATTTGAGTTGAAACAACCCAGCATGGTGACGCAGTAGCCTCACAGCAAGAAGGTCGCTGGTTCGAGCCTCGGCTGGGTCAGTTGGCGTTTCTGTGTGGAGTTTGCATGTTCTCCCTGCCTTCGGGTGGGTTTCTTCTGGGTTCTCCTCTGGTTTCCCCCACAGTCCAAAGACATGCGGTACAGGTGAATTACAGGTAGGCTAAATTCTCCGTAGTGAATGAGTGTGTGTGGATGTTTCCCAGAGATGGGTTGGCAGTTCATTCCACTGTGGTGACCCCGGATTAACAAAGGGACTAAGCCGAAAAGAAAATGAGTGAATGAATGAACAACCCAGCATTTTAGCTCAGTGATAAAAAATATCTATGCTTGATCCAGTGGCATTTTGTTCTTCCTTTTTTACTTTTTTAAGATGTATTTGGTCTAGGTTGCATTTATATTTCTCTTGAGATGCACCAGAGTTTGTTTGGAAGTGGACTGAGACACATCTTTTCAGGGGGTCTTGGCCCACTTGTTTGGTTCACATAAAGGTTTGGATTGCGGTGTTTGCGCTTATTTAAATGAACCAACAGAGCAGTCATGCTAATGTTTGTTTTGATCTAATCAAACCTGCCATGTGTGAACACTTGGATAGTGTAAACTCCAGTCAATAAACAGCAACAACAACAAATCAGTGGAGTTGTTTAAAGTGCATACCCTGAGCATATATCATAACCCCTAAGGTTACACAGATGTTGCCCAGCATTTGCTTTTCTGGTTTCTGACGGCTTATTAAAGGTGTATGTACACTACCTGACAAAAGACTTGTTGTCAATCCCAGTTGTATGAGCAACAAATACTAACTTGACTTCTAGTTGATCATTTGGAAAGGTGGCAGAAGGTAGATTTTTCTGATGAATCATCTGTTGAACTGCATCCCAATCATCACAAATACTGCAGAAGACCTATTGGAACCCGCATGGACCCAAGATTCTCACAGAAATCAGTGAAGTTTGCTGAAGGAAAAATCATGGTTTGGGGTTACATTCAGTATGGGGAAGTCTTCAATATGCAAGATATCTGCAGAGTGGACAGCAACATCAACAGCCTGAGGTATCAAGACATTTGTGCTGCCCACTACATTACAAACCACAGGAGAGGGCAAATTCTTCAGCAGGATAGCACTCCTACTCATACTTCAGCCTCCACATCAAAGTTCCTGAAAGCAAAGAAGGTCAAGGTGCTCCAGGATTGGCCAGCCGAGTCACCAGACATGAACATTATTGAGCATGTCTGGGGTAAGATGAAGGAGGAGGCATTGAAGATGAATCCAAAGAATCTTTGAACTATGGGAGTCCTGCAAGAACGCTTTCCTTGTCATTCCAGACGACTTTATTAATAAGTGATTTGAGTCATTGCAGAGATGTATGGATGCAGTTCAAGCTCACGGGAGTCATACACAATATTCATTTTTTATCCACTGCACCATGACTTTATATTCTATACTGTACATTATTTCTGTTAAGTGACAAGACTTTTGTCTAAGCATAGTCAGACCTTACTGTCCTAATTAAATAATAAAAAATATAGGCATGATCATATTTTATTTTGATAAAGTAAGCGTAATCTAGAGGCCTTTGCCTTTCATATAAGCCACTTCTGATACCAAATGATCAACTAGATCTCAAGTTATTATTTGTGGTTCCTAAAACTTGGATAGGCAACAAGAATTTTTTCAAGTAGTGTATAAATCCTTTTATTAACATGAGTTTACTCAATAAGTAATTCCTCCACATAGTGATAAAATTCATTAGCAGAACTGTAGGCTGTTTATTGTTGCCAAGCAACTTGGTGTACTGAAATAGATACAAACTGATGTGTGTTCAAAGGTGTGAGCTTATTTTACAGGGCTGAACGAAGGTCATCCAATCAGAGGTGAACGTTAAAACTATTTAAAAGTATTTAAAAGATAATTCACCACAAAATTAAATCAGTATAATGTACTCATTATTATTTACACTTGTTCCAAACCTTTTTGAATTTCTTTCTTTTAAAAAGCCCCTATTATGGGTTTTTAAAAATGACCTTCCATGCAGTGTGTAACACAGCTTTAAGTGAAGTGAAATATCCAGCTAAAGGCTTAAATCTGAAAGTGCACTGTGTTTAAAACTATTAATTCATCTATAAAAGAGTCGACTTCGCAGTGAGTAGCACGTGTGTACGGATGTTTCCCAGTGATTGGTTGCGGCTGGAAGGGCATCTGCTGCGTAAAAAATATGCTGGATAAGATACTGTGCTCTAAAGTGTGAGGGATGTTAGAGTTACTTTGGCCTAATCCCAATTCTATTTTTGTACCACTACCCCTTTCTCTTCCCCTTCCCCATGGCCCTCAAATCTGAGTGTGAAGGGGAAGGGCTTCAAAATGTACCCCTAAGAAATGGGACACCAATACAGCACCTGCACACGTCATCATTTGTCATCGCGATCTCTTGCTTCATATAAGATCAGACGATCGCGACTGCTGTAGTTATTCCAGTTGCGTTATTTTTTGGTATTTATCTTCAGGAAATCACTGAAGGTATATAATATGTGATCATAACGATATAATGTGGCAAAAGGTCATAACTGTACTGCGCATTTACACCGTGGCCATATTCATCTATGTAAACACACCAAAAACAACATTAACATTATAGCAGACACTGTAAAAAGCTCATTCCCGGTCACTAGACTTTTCTGACAGGGTATTTGAGTGTCATCAAGTGTCAGAATGTTGTGGGACTGTTATACAGGAGTTATTATTATGGATTATAGATCATGAAATTTAGCGTTTTTTATTTTAGCGTTTTTTTTTAAAGCATGACGGTAAAACAGGAATGTGGTTATGAATGTATTAAAACATGTGCTTGTTTTTTGTAAAAAAAATTGTAGTAATGACAAAAAATATAAATTTGAGGATCTCCTTACTTCTGGGTACAGCGATTGTGCCGTTGTGGCTGGTGTATTCTGGGAAATTTTCTTACCCCTTGGTTTTGAGTGTGGTCCTGAAAAATCTTTGTTCGAAGGGGTATCTACCCAATCCCCTTAACCTTACATCTTCAAGCTAAAGACAATTGGGAGGGGAGGGTAAAGGGAACGGCTAAGGGGTAGAATTGGGGCCTTTCTCTACCCAAAGATGAGGCTGTGAAGAGTCAGTGGTGGAAGTTTATTTTTGCAAAAATACCTCAGCATTATAGCCCCAGCCTTGTGCTGTGTTCCCGTCATTTTTCTGACAAGTGCTTCAGCAATCTACATGCTTACAACGAGGGATTTGTCAGCCGTTTGTTAAAGAAAGAATCAGAAAAGACTATATGGGACTTTGTCAGAGCTTGACAGGAACTTTACAGTACACAGTTCATGGACCAGTTTCTTTCTCCATTTCACAAGTGTAAGTAAGGGCTTACTCACACTATGCTATCCGAACCGTGCCCAGGCCCGTTTCCCGGATCGTTTGAGAAGTGTGAGTGCTCTGAATCGGGCTCAGGCACGGTACACTTGGGCGGCCCTGGCCCGGTTGGAAGAGGTGGGCCAGAGCACGGTTCACTTGGGCTCAGGTGCGGTACGCTTACAGTGTGAGTGCAAGCGTGCCTAAGCCCGAAACTGAAAGCGAGACGTGACTTTTTAGGGACCGTTTCATATGGATTAATTAATCATTCGTACTGTTCAATGAACGCAAACTGTCGTAGATTAAAGACGCAAATCCCTCACTGCACGGCAGCTGCAGCTTCAGCAAACTTCCTAATTCCTGCAGCACGAGGACTTTATGATTGTTTATGAGCATCAAAAGTGGCTGATCTGTTCGGCGAAATATTAGAGTGCGTGTCACCGCATATCAAACGACTTAAACGATATAACTAAAGAAATCTCCACTGTGCTGAGCGAGAGTGCATACTGAGGAGTGCATCATCGATGACGTAATCGCGCCCAGGCCCGAATGTAATGTGATTGCGGGCCGTCGGGGGAGACGGGAGGGGGGACAAGCATGCTTTAGCCCGGTTCAAGGCAACTGTACATAGTGTAAGTACGGCCTAAGTGCGATTTAAATGATTGCCTCTATGTTTTCTCTAGCTTGCAAATTATGTATTTAATTGTGATTTGTTACTTGTAACCACTTGTACTGTATCTGGTTAACTCTTTATATTCTCATATCGCATCCAAAGCCACGTTAAAAATGTGACGCGTGCTGCTTTGTTTTTACGGATTTAAATGCGTTTGTGAGCTTGAGTTCCACTGCCGTTTGTCGTTGCTATGACCACCATCAGCTGTTCCTACACACGTGCGGCCATCAAGTTTCAAAATAGTTCAGCTTTTGCAGCTGTGTGGATTAATACTGAAAGTGTGTCATGGTTAAGAAAAGAGTAATATGCTGGTGTTTAACTGCATTACTTTAATGCAATCCTGCATTGGGCTCACACATATACTCTGCACTCTGACTACTTCAACAATGTTGATAAGCCATGGTGGGCATTTCTCTCTGTCTCACACTGAACGCAGTCGACCAATCACAACAGACTGGGTCATTGGACCAATCAGTGCAGTTTAGCCTCACGCTAAGAAGGGGTTTGGAAACAAATGAATCGCTGAACGAATCGTATTGGAGTCATTGGGATAATTAGGTAAAAATAAATGCATATTACAAGACAATGAAAGTGTTTTTTTTGACCTTGCATGCATATCAGCCTGTTGTTGGAGACCCCCAAAACCAAAATATGACTTTTTAAATGCATAATAGAGGCTCTTTAAGGAACACAAAAGAAGATTAAAAAGAGAAGAATGTTGAGAAAAAGCATTCATTGACTTCCACTGTATTTGTTTTGTTCCTACTATGGACAGCACCATTAAATGATTAACATTCAAAAAAGAAAAGACATTCATGACATTTCACAACCATCTGAGTGTGAGTAAATAGTGACGAAATAATTTTTTGGAGTGAACTATTCATTGATATCAATACTGTGAAAAAAAGATGTAGTCAAAAACATTATTTTGAGAATATTCAATTATATTAAGTTGCATTATTATTTTTTTCTACTCATTATAGTATTATATTTATCCAGATAGGAGTTTGCATGTTCTCCCCGTGTGGGCGTGGGTTTTCTCCGGGTGCTCTGGTTTCCCCCACAGTCCAAAGACATGCAGTGTAGGTGAATTGAATAAACTAAATTGGCCGTAGTGTATGTGTGTGAATGTGAGTGTGTGGGTGTTTCCCAGTACTAGGCTGCAGCTGGTAGAGCATGCGTTGTGTAAAACATATGCTGGATAAGTTCATTCCACTGTGGCAACCCCTTATGAATAATGGGACTAAGCCAAAGGAAAATGAATGAATAAATACATGCCAGTCAAGTTTGGCAGACGGGAAATTTCGGTGGCGGCATGATAAAATCCTCTCTCAGTTGGCGGATGGACTGGAGCAGGCAAGGAAGAAGGTGAAACAACATTCTGATGGGCAGTGTATTCAGTTTATTAGGTCAGGAGAGAGCACTGCAGTAGGAGGAAGGAGAGGCTGAACGGAAGAGGCTGAAGTAACATCACGCTGGATTTGGCTACAAAGGGAGGTTCGGTAGAAAAGCCAACCTGCTGAAAGACAAGCCGTATCATAGAGTTGGGTGGTGGTCAGCAGGAGTAGATCCAAGACGCTGGATCTGCTGTCGAGCCCTCCCGAGGTGTCATGGGCTTAAATCGGTGAAACACCAAGGAAGGGGGGTGCCCATCTGATGACCGGCTGTAACCATCAACCCTTATATAGAGTATGTCCCTAACTGGTGCTGAAGGATGAGAGGAGGGGGAAGTATGCCGTTGGCCCACAGTTGGTGCAGGGCAGAGTACCTGTAAAGGTGGGCCAGTTGCGATGGTCCCATCGTATTTCATATAATGAATTTATACAGACATGTATCTTATGTATTTTAATCATTTGTATCACTCATATTAATCACATTTTTATTTATCTAATTTATATTTCTATATTTATTTTTATATTTATTTACTTTAATCTCATTTAGTCAGTTTTGTGTTTGTTATCATTATTTGTTTTCTTTTATATTCAAACAATTTTACCTATCTATCCTAATTTTTTTATTATTTAAGTCCTATTTTAAATGAATTAATTCATTAAATTAAATATCAATTCTTTCTTTCTTTCTTTCTTTCTTTCTTTCTTTCTTTCTTTCTTTCTTTCTTTCGGTATTTGTTTATTTAGTTATTTATTTAATTAATTAATTAATTAATGCTTTATCTTTAAACGTTTCCCTGGTCACCCAAAAATAAAAACTCACTATTTACTCTCCCTCAAGCGGTTTCAAACCTTTATGAGTTTCTATTTTCTGTTGAACACAAATGAAGTTATTTTGAAGAAAGCTGAAAACCTGTAACCATTGACTTCTTGGAAAAACAAATACAATGCAAGTTGTAAACGGTTACAGGTTTTCAGCTTTCTTCAATATATTTTCTTTTACATTAGAAATATGCACTTTATTACTAATTTTAATGCCTTTACAATTACTCTTCCTACAAACTGTATACAGTATAATTGAGATTTACTCACCAGGTCCTTGGCATTGAGAGACACATTGTCCCACCAGGGGGAGACAAATTCATATTCACAGTTCAGGATGCGTTTAAACATGTATTGGTCTCCTCTGTCATCAAAAAAGGGCTCAAAGCCACATAACCTGGAGAACAATAAAAACAATAGTATTAACTAATTTTCATAAACTAATTCTCAAATAATTTTTAAATTTGAAACCAAAAACTTTTCAGACAACACATTGGTGATTTTGGATATTATTTTACTACAGGGTACAGGGTGTCAGTTCATTCATGAAAGTGAGAATATCAAAATACAGTAAACTGTGACAAATTTGATCCAAATATTCTTCATACAGAGAACCAAAAAGCATCAGGAAGTGAACCCAACAAGCATTTTTCAATGAAAATCTAATAGTTATCTAACAGTAGCCCAAAAGCACACTAGTCTGAAATGAATGACTACACATGTGAACTCTGTCTGTTTGATGACTAGTCTATTATTTAACTGTTGTTGGGGCCTATTAGATTTATTTCTCAAATTTAGCCTTGTTTTAGCCAAGACATCTACATTTACGGGCGTCACATTGGCGCAGTGGGTAGCACGATCACCCACAGCAAGAAGGTCGCTAGTTCGAGCCTCGGCTGGGTCAGTTGGCATTTCTGTATGAAGTTTGCATGTTCTCCCTGTGTTCGCGTGGGTTTCCTCCAGGTGCTCTGGTTTCCCCCACAAGTCCAAAGCCATGTGGTATAGGTGAATTGGGTAAGCTAAATTGGCCGCAGTGTATGTGTGTGAATGAAAGTGTATGGGTGTTGGGTTGCGGCTGGAAGGGCATCCGCTGCGTAAAACATATGCTGGATAAATTGGCGGTTCATTCCGCTTTGGCAACCCCAGAATAATAAAGGGACTAAGCCGAAAAGAAAATGAATGAATGAATATACATTTACAAATTGCTTGATGAGAAGAAGTCTGTAAAAATATTGAACATAATTGTTGGATATGTAATTATTGTCATACTAACAGTTGTCAAAATTATTTTGGGTAATTGTAAACCATTACACATTGTACCTTTCTATCAGTGTAAACTGCATTATTAAGATTTATTTGTTCTGATGCAGTATAACAAGATTATTCATATTCTGTATTTCATTTGATAATTTTTTTTTTTAACAAAAGTGTATAAACTGTGATACCATGAGAAATGTTGATAATATCCAATATGGAACTTTTGGTTAAAAACAGTACACATACTGTATATATGACTGTTAGCCTTGTGCCAAAGGTAATCACAGGTGGGCCATTTGGTTTTCAGACAGTATTTCATTTACATACATTTATAAAACTTAATGTTGCCCTTAGTAAAATCTATTTGCTCTGGAACAAATAAAAATGATACAAACCAAATATCACATTAGATATCCCTAATTGAATTATATTTCATGTTAATGGGTAGAGGAGTGATTTTTTTCCACAATGTACACCTTATTATCTTTTGGGAGAAGCCTATGCAATTTCTTGCATTAAATAAATAAATGAATAAATAAATAAATAAACAAATATAATATAATATAATATAATATAATATAATATAATATAATATAATATAATATAATATAATATAATATAATATAATATAATATAATATAATATAATATACACCCCTCACAAATATTTTTATTCACCCCTCAAATATTTTCTATTGGATGCTTTACATATATTATATTTGTGCATATTAGGGCTGAACAATATATCGTTTCAGCATCAATAACGAAATATGCGCACCCACAATAGTCACATCGCAGGAACATATCTGACCCGGTATCCCCGCTACCCACCAGATTATGATACCAACACTGTATATGAATGGTTCTGAAGTTGGGGTTAGGGATTAGGTAGGTTAGCTTATTACAGCTTCATATCACACTATATTTCACATTAAAATTTACACTGGTAGCAAAATCAGATGGGTAGCATATTATTTCATCAAAATGTGCAAACAACTTTTTGAATGGGAGGTAGGACAATCTGACAATAAAGGAAAAATCGACAGAACACCGGAGCTACATTTGAAAACATTCATGATTTATCATTGCAATCTTTAAAGGTCCATGAAACCTCCGTCTTTCAGTTCAAGTCTACCTCAGAATTTTTTTTAAAAAATGCTCTGAGATGGGCGTGGAGCGCTGTGGGCAGAGGGAGGTGTGGGCGTGGCTGGTAGAGCAGGGGCAAAAAAGGTGAGCGAACAAACCATGAGGAGATGCATAATTTAATATTTTACAAAGTTAAAATGCAAAGAAATAAACAGTAAGTAATTTAATGTCCTGCTACATTTGTTATTTGTAATTTCATATACACATAACCAAAATTTGTTATATCATTATAAAGATAATCGTGTTTATATAAACACTATAAATGAGGAGGACTTCTCTCCTCCTCAACCCCTGGGTCTGAATGCAGACACAATGGACAGCAGTGCAGCAGGTCTTGCCCTGTCTATTCCAACCATTAGCTCTGCCGGTAATGTGGAGGATTTTAAACATAGGTGAACAAGGCAGCACGGATATAGGTGATCTGTCTGAATGGTAACTAACTCAACTGATAAAAGACAAAGTCTGCCATTCTCCAATTATTGTACAGCTCTTGCAACAAAAATGCTTGCTGCAAACCAACAGCTTTGCTGTATCGGCCCTGACAAAATTGTGGGGAAAAACATGCAACAAACCCCGTAAATCATGCAAACAAACACATACGACCTGTGCCGTTCGCGGACCCAGTCTCACCCAGTCTGCCTTGCCTTCAGAAAGCACATGCTCTCATGAATAATTAAGAAGCAGGGTCTTCTCAGATAAGAAAACTCTGTTGTGAATAATAATGAGAAACCGACGCGTCATCACTAGCAGATTCGCGCTAAGTCACCGATTTTGATCACGCCTCAAAAATTATTTTAAACCCGGAAATGAAATTAGCTGACAAAAGCTCAAAATTATCCAGTTTTCCCCACAATAAAAGCTGACAGGAGCTAACTTTGTCTTAGTTGATGCTCAACACACAGTACTCCTAAACCTTTGTCCTAAACCTTTAACCATAAAGTTACCAAAACATGTATTATTTATGTGTGTTTTTAGGGCCTGTGACTGTGTGACCACTTTTTAAAAGTCAGTTAAACGTATTCTGGCATAGGAAATTACGCTTTTAACTTAAAGAAAGATTAATTATATTTATGTAAATATGCAATGAAAACTATAGTGTTATTTTACATTTTATTATTACGTTTATTAACCTAAATATTGCTAAACTTCCTGAAAATCACAGAGCACTGTGCATTTTATTTGTAGAATATCGTTGCTTTACTGGGCCTGTTCCATAAACCAAGCTTAGAGAAAAAGCCAGGCTTATTTTTGTGAGTCAGGTTTATTAATGTCGGATTCGGTTTCATAAATCAAATTGTCGATAGTTCAAGCTCAGTTACTCTGGCAACTTATGCTGGAAAACTAGCCTGGTCCTGGGTAGGTTAACTCTCAGGCTAAGTCTTAAGTTCAAGCTTAATCAAAGTAATGTTAACATTCACCCGCCGTAATTTGATGCCATTTTAATTCACTTAACCTCTTAATAAGATTTAAAATTTTATAGTCACTTAATAGTATATATATATATACCAAAACATTTTTTAGAATAGAACGATATATACATTTAAATTCAAACAAGTTATTATTATTATTATATCAACAAAATTTTATATATTTTTTATGTTTCTGTTGATTTTTTTTTCTGTTTATGAAAATTGTATTTGATATTTCCCCCCCAACATATTAATTTGGGTGTATTCATTTTTGGACTGTGATCTGAGTTTATTTTTGTTAGATTAGTTCCAAATTTTGCTTGGAAAATATTAGAGAGATCTGATATTAGAGAGAAAAATAGAGAGATCTGTGATGCGTATATGTATATATATATATATATATATATATATATATATATATATATATATATATATATATATATATATATATATATATATATATATATATATATGAATATAGCTGTGTCTCATTTCAGAGCTTTCTTTCAATTGTAGTTGCCATGGTAGCATACAACATAATCGATGCATCTATGCTCGACGTTCAGGGTTTTACGACAGTAAACGTGCACAAGCAGTTATATAGATTATTTAAACTGAACTCAGATTAGTTAGATCAAATGATCTTTAACTTGCCCTTATGAAACCAATTTAAGTGTGGATGTTTAGTTTGGCTCATTGAAGTCAGACTTTTGACATTAATCCCCACTTTTCTAAACCACTTTTATGAAACAGCCCCCTGTATTTATCAAATTTGTGATTTGTTTATTATGATGCTCTACATTTTAAATCATTCCAATGTATTTCTGAGTTCCCTCCAAATAGATCTATTCATTTAATCTGGTGAAATTACACTCAATATTGCAATACACATCGTAGAAAAATAAAATATCGCAATGTCAGTTTTTTCAGTAACATGCAGCCCTAGTGCATATACTTTAGATTAGTCAGTATTGAAACCAGAACTGGGGGCTATTCCATAAAGGTCGTTTAGAAAAGCGGGATAAAGTCAAAAGCCTGACTTCAGTGAGCCAAACTAAACATCCACGCTTAATTTGGTTCCATAACAGTAAGTTGAAGATCATTTGATCTAACTAGTCTGAGTTCAGTTTAAATAGTCTAGATAACTGCTCGTGCATGTTTCTGTCGTGAAACCTTAAAGGTCGATCATAGATACATCGATTATGTTTTGTGCTACCATGGCAACTTCGAGAACTGAAAAAGCTCTGAGATGAGACCGCTGTTCACAGCGAGTGAGCCACATTAGTTCTTAGAGTTCAAACATGTAATAATTTAACATAACAATTAAATAATACGGCTTGCAAGAGAGAAGGCTGACAAGAAATTGCAGATCGTCTCAATAGGCGACATATGTAGCAATATATTTTAAAATATAAGCCATTATTTAGGCCTATTAACATTAAATATTTGTCATAATAGATAGAAATTGTACTTGACTACGCGCGTGCGAGAGAGAGAGAGAGAGAATGCGCGCTTACTGCCATTTGTTGCTTGCAAGGAAAAGCTTTATTGCATTGCAGCCTCAATGTAACATACAAAATGTGCTAAATGTAAGCACATTAAAATGGCAACAAAGAGCCGTGCACACACAAGCGGCGGGATTTTTTATTTGCTCCCGAAACTGCTGCAAATAGCTGCTTTCTCTTTGACACTTGTGTTTCCCGCGCCCCGTGGGAAAATATCTTTACATTAAAGTGAGCGTACTGCACGGCCCGGATCATCTCCCGATTATTCCACTCAGGGTTTGCAGCTTTAAAGTCATTATTTAGGAAATGTAGTCTGTTTCCTTAAATCAGTCAGCACTTTCGTCTCCCCGTGTTGGCATGTGTTTCCTCCGGGTGCTCCGGTTTCCCCCTCAAATCCAAAGACATGTGGTATAGGTGAATTTGGTAAGCTAAATTGTCTATAGTGTATGTGTTTCCCAGTGATGTGTTGCAGCTGGAAAGGCGTCCGCTACGTAAATCATATGCTGGATAAGTTGGCGGTTCATTACGCTATATATATATATATATATATATATATATATATATATATATATATATATATATATATATATATATATATATATACACACCCCTCACAGTTCTTTCTTTTAACTTAATATTTTCTACAGATTGCTTTACAATAATATATTTGTGCATATACATTAAATTATTCACTACTAAATCAAAATTTGGAAATAATCTAACAAAAACTAAACTGAAGATCACAGTGCAAAAATTAGTACATCCAAATAAATATGTTGGGAAAAAATGTTAAATACAATTTTAATAACCAAGAAAAAAAAAATTCAACAGAAACTATATAAAATTTAGTTGAAAAAATCTAAAATATAGTTGAAATGTTGTAGTTTGTATTTGTTTTGTTTGGAATAACTTATATGAATTTAAATATATGGTCACACTTTATTTTGATGGTCCGTTTGTTGAATTTAAGTTACACTGCATATATTTGCCAACTAATTCCATTAGATTATAAGTATACTGCTAGGTAGGGTATATTTAGGTATATATATATTTACTATTAAGTGACTATAAAGTTTTAATCATTATTAAGAGGTTAACTCAATTAAAATGGCATCAAACTATGGCAGTTGAATGTTAACATTACTTTGATTATGCTTGAACTTGACTTAGCCTGAGAGTTAGCCTGCCCCAGACCAGGCTAGTTTCCCAGCATAAGTTGCCAGGGTAACTAAGTTTGAACTATCGTAAATTTGATTTATGAAACCGAATCCAACATTAATAAACCTGACATACCAAAATAAGCCTGGCTTTTTCTCTAAGCTTGCTTTATGGAATAGCCCCCTGGAGCTAATCTAACAAAATTACTTACTATAACAGTCCAAAAATTAGAAACCCAAATTTATACTGTATGCTAGGAAAAAATATTTTATGCATTTTTTAAAAAGAGCAAAAATCTACAGAAACAATAAATATATAACATTTTGATGAATTTTTATAGTTTGTCTTTTTTTTTTTGCAATTTTTCACATGAATTGAAATGTATTATCTTTCTATTTCTAAAAATGTTCGGTGACTAAAACATTATTTTAATAAATATATTTGTTTAATTAATCTGTTTTGTTCAAATGTACCAAAATATATTATATAGAAATGGATAAAAATATTCATTTTCACAATAGAGGGTACTCGTTTATGTTGAGCTGTATATATAATAGGCTTTAACAAGACATTTTATAAAAACAAAATAACTTCAACCTACTAATTAAATAGAAAGTAAATAATACAAAATAATACTAAATATTTTACAGAATTGTTCCAGAACTGGGTTGTTTTCTTATTATGTTGGCTTGAGAAAGCCAACATACAGTTATACTATACATCAGTGGTGCTCAACCCTATTCCTGGCGATCGACCTTCCTGCAGTTTTCAGCTGCAGCCCTTATCAAACACACCTGCCTGTAATTATCAAGTGCTCCTCACGTTCTAAATAATTGGTTCAGGTGTGTTTGATCAGGGTTGGAGCTGAAATCAGCTGGAAGGTCGATCGCCAGGAACAGGGTTGAGCACCCCTGCTATACATAAACTAATATTCTTCTTCTTCTAGACTAATTTCTATATGCATCTCTTCCTAGACCGTTCATACTACAACCAACAAACTAACACCAAACTTCCAAACTGGAAACCCTGGGTTGCTTTATCTTTTCCAACTGATCTGACTTACGGTTTTCCGAAAACTGACCCGGAAAATTCAGAAACAAGTCCCATTGACTTAACCTTGGACCAAACTTTATGACCTCATAACTTTGCACCAGACTGTCATACAGACTTAAAGTTGAGCTCATTTAACTCAGACTACCAACCTGCCAATCACTGATGACCTTTCAACTTACTAGCCACACCCTAGCAACCACTTACAGCACCCTAGCAACTGTCCCATAGATTTCCATTGTAAAAAAAACTGCCATTGACTTTACATTGGACATACTAACAACATACCAATTCATACTAACAATACACTCATCCATACTAGAAATATACTAACAACATGCTAATTCACACTAAATTCAAGCTAACATGCTAATTCATACCGGAAACATGCTAGCAACATGCTAATTCTTACTAGAACCGTGCTAACATGCTAATTTATGCTAGAAACATGCTACCATAATACTAATTCATACTATAACCATGCTAATTTATGTTAGCAACTGCCTAAAAACAACTCAGAACACCTTATCAACTCCCTAGCAACACCTTAGCAAACGCCTAGCAGCACCGTAGGAACCACCGAGCAACACCTTAGGAACCACCTAGCAATGCCTTAGCAACCACCTAGCAACCACTCAAAACACCCTAGCAACACCATAGCAACTACCTAGAATTCCTTAGCAACCACCTAGAAACACCTTAGCAACCAGTCAGAACACCCTAGCAACCGCCTAGCAACACCTTAGCAACCACCTAGCAACGCCTTAGCAACTGCCTAGCAACACCTTAGCAACCACCTAGCAACCACTAAGAAAACCTTATCAAACACCGAGAAACACCTTAGCAACCACCTAGCAACCCCCTATCAACCACTTAGCAAGAAGCATGCCAATCCATACTAGAAACCTGCTAACATATATGTAGTTATCTATCTCTGCCAGCTGTTTCAAACTTCTTAAAAACTACTTCAATTATTTAAACTTTTAAACTACTTCAAACTTTCAGACTAGGCTTTCTCAAGCCACCATAAAGTTTGTCTATGAACTTTCTTTTTCTAGTTATAAGTTGTGCTTTAATCTAAATATCAATACAGACTGACAAACGGTAATCACTGAATTGCTTATAAAGCTGAGTGATGATTGATATGACTTTTTTTTTTGTCAAATTGTCTTGGACATTTGTTTTTGTAAAGAAACGTCACTGAAATAGTGAAATTACACCCAAAAGTTCAAAACGTGCTTTACACTTTTTCTCAGTTTGGCTGATCGGAGACAAACCCAGCCTCTCAAGACTGATCCGACAGAGAGACGGAGTGACTAAGCACAGCATTCTTGTGAAAGAATAACTTTAGACAAGTATGTGGTGTCACTCACAAAATGTACGTGATAACTCCCACAGACCACATGTCAACCTCAGGGCCATAGGCACATCCCCGCAGAATCTCTGGAGCTGAAAGACAGAAGATCAGAAGAAAAGAATAAAGGAGGAGGTGACACTCTGCTGCACTCATGCTGTAAAAAAGTCTGCATCTTTTCTGTAATTCTCTTTGTGCGACTGAAGTCACAGATGGCGTTCTGTTAAAAAAAAAAAATCTGCTCTTTAATGAACTCACCACAATAGCCTGGAGTGCCACACACAGTCTTCATTGTTACCTGATCGTCTACAATTTTCGACAAACCGAAATCCGCTGTAAAGATAAGTCATATTACATGAAACACGGTTTTTATAAAAAGGTTCTTGTCAATAAACAAAGTGTCCTGATTGGTAAACAAAGCATTGGAAAACAAAATCATTGGGTGTGCTGGTCATGGCTAGAACTTCAGTATCCTTATAATTCTGAGTTATTTTAGTATCATTCAGAAATTTGTATTTTTTACAGTTGAAGTCAGAATTATTAGCCCCCATGTATATTTTTCCCCAATTTCTGTTTAACAGAGAGAAGATTTTTTCAACACATTTCTAAACATAATGATTTTAATAACCAATTTCTAATAACTAATTTATTTTATCTTCGCCATGATGACAGTAAATACAATTTTACTAGATATTTTTTCAAGATACTAGTATTGAGCTTAAAGTGCAATTTAAATAGAACAAGGTTAATTAGGTTAACTAGGCAATTCGTTGTAACAATAGTTTGTTCGGTAGACAATAGAAAAAAATACTGCTTAAGGGGGCTAAAAATAAAATATACCTTTAAAACGGTTTTAAAAAAATTAAAAACTGAATTTATTCTAGCTGAAATAAAACAAATAAGACTTTCTCCAGAAGAAAAAAAATATTATAGGAAATACTGTGAAAATTTCCTTGCTCTGTTAAACATCATTTGGGAAATATTTCAAAAAGAAAAAAACAATTACAGGAGGGCGAATAAGTTTGACTTTAACTGTATGTATATACGTATTGAATAAAATGTTAGCTACATTTTTAATAATACAGTTACTGTTTTTTTTCACATTTGTATGTTAATCATTTAATATGTATATATATATAGTTGAAGTCAGAATTATTAGCCCCCCTTTCAATTTTTTTTTTCTTTTTTAAAATATTTCCCAAATGATGTTTAACAGAGCAAGGAAATTTTCACAGTATGTCTGATAATATTTTTTTTTCTGGAGAAAGTCTTATTTGTTTTATTTCGGCTAGAATAAAAGCAGTTTTGAATTTTTTAAACACCATTTTAAGGACAAAATTATTAGCCCCTTTCAGCTAATTTTTTTTTCCGATAGTCTCCAGAACAAACCATCGTTATACAATTACTTGCCTAATTACCTTAACCTGCCTAGTTAACCCAATTAACCTAGTTAAGCCTTTAATTGTCACTTTAAGCTGTATAGAAGTGTCTTGAAAAATATCTAGTAAAATTTTATGTTCAGTTTTATTTTATTTCAAGTAATAAAAATATTTTTTCATGGTATTAGTTTTAGTTAAAGGTGCAGTAGGGGATCTGCCAAAATCATGTCATTCACCAGTTAGAAAACTTTATAGTACTTTATAATACTACAATTCCCAATGAAAAACTGTATTATATCAAGCACGTTTTCAGTTGTGTAGCAAGCAAAACTTGTCATAATGTGGAATATTTCATGCATGCAAGGATCACTGGTCTCACTCTCTCACACGCTTTGTCCTAAAGTGACTATGGTGCTTGGCTGGCGGGGTGCAGGATTTACACTTATTACTAAGCCATACTTACATGCTATTTCAGACCGAATATTCAGAGTAGAATGGTAAATAATATAGGGAGCGCATCATAGGCTGTCATTGTTCTAAAATGAACCAAAACATGTGAATGTGAATATAAAACCAACTTCAGCTCAGTAAAGCAGGCTAGGCAGAATAACACTATTTACTAATGTTTTGTTGTTGAACTAAATAAAACTCTACATTATCGATGCTGTAAAAGGTCCCTTATGAAACTGAAAATAGTCACATTAATCTTTCGTGGGGAGACTTTAGTGGTTGAACAACACTTCTGGCATATAATCCATTCATAACAACACAATCTACATAAGCTTTGAATGACTAAAATAGTTTTAAATAAAAACATGACCTGTCTAAAAGAAATACTTCAGCCATGGTGTCATCCTTCCTCTAGCGAGCAAAAGTAACTCCAATATTGATTCAGGATTTTAAAAAGTTTTGATTCAGCATTTGTTTTTACTGCTGTCACTCTTGTGCAGGTGAACGCAACGTGCGTGTGTGCACAAATGGCGGATCTGAGTGAACGGCTGCTTAGATGTAAAATCTACATTTGTTAACAGACAGTTTTGGCTACTTATCAGAATTTCAGGAATTGTCGGCCCGACAATATTTAATTGGATGAGCGTTTTTTAGTCTTATGCCTTACCCAGAATATAAAAACACATATAAATACATTTACTTTAATCATTACTATTTGAATGTGAAGAGACTTTCAACCAGCACAGCAAAAAATGTTTCTGAAGACAATCACCTACAGCATCTTTAACAATAGCCCAGACTGTAAGCCCTAATGAAATGAATACATTTACAAGCACAACTGTGGATTTCCATAGTGCTTTAGTAAATGCTGAACTGTAATGAATAAATGAAGCATTGATCATTATTAGTTAATGGATTAGTACATTAACTAACATTAATTAATAAAAATATAATATAAAGTGTGATAAAAAATATTATCCTATTTTAAAACAACGCCTATTTTCTATTTGTGAAATCTACAAGACAATCTCGTAGACTGAACATTCTTCTATTGTACGACAGGATTGTGGTGCAAGCTAATTCACCAACAAGAGAGGAGGAGAAACTGCATTTCTGTTCCCCCATCAAGCAAATGGAGAGGCTTACCTATTTTGAGTGGAGCATCTGGCGCTGATGTGGCGTACAGCAGGTTCTCAGGTTTCAGGTCTCTGTGCACTACACCATTCTCATGCAGGTACTGCAAACACACATGCAGACACAGAGGCCTGCACTTATTAATCTGTGGCGCACACACAGGACTGACTGTACAACATAGTGACACTAATTAACATGTGTTGTCTTCACCGTTATGCGCGTAATAATATTTATAGTTCTCAAATTCATATGGGAATCTCCTCTGTGGATGATAAACAGATTAATCTGTGGCCGATAATAAGTAAAAGCAAAATAATTACCGAGCTGATGGAAAGGGTTTTGCAGCCTACAGAATTCAATCTGTTTATAATCCGTTTTATTTTTTAGAAACGTTGAAAATGTCTGAATAATTTTTGGTTTAAAACAGTATGTGGGCAATATCAGATGTAGATATGACTGCATACCAGCACTGTTTGGATTTGTGCTACTTGTAATCACAGGTGGACCATTTGGTTTTGATATAGTATTTAATATATATAAAACTAAATTGTTGCCCTTAGTAAAATCTATTTGCTCTGGAACAAATAAAAACTGCTTCAGACCGAACATCGAAAATGAGTAAAAGCAAAATAACTACAGAGCTGTACTGATGGACTGGGTTTCGTAGCCGACAGAATTCTATCTGTTTAGAATCCCTTTTGTTTTTACTTTATAGATATTCCTCAAACTGAAAATATCTTTTGTTTTAGTAAACATTTTTTATTTTATAATTTTACCCTAATCCATAATTCCATATTATCTCTTTTTTTTAATTCATGAGGAATAATTTTCACCCTTCTCAACTCTGTAAATTTACGTCTTTCATGCATCCTGACACTTTTTTACATGAAAAAGAGACAAATTCAATACCTTTTAAGACTTTTTAAGACTCTTTCCATACATTTTAAGACCTTATAACTATGGCCAGACAGAATCTGCGGACATTTTTTGCTATTTCTGCACAGAATATTGTTGAACATCTGCGGATTTATGCGGAATGATTTTGGGAGTATCATTACTAAATATATATGAAATAATTAAATTATACTTTTTTAAACTTTTATGTAATGCTTACATTGCAAATCCAATTAGATCCACTTTATTTGGTAAACAAAGCAAGTCTCTCATATACTGTAATATATCTACTAAAAGACAGAAAACATTACTTTACAAACTGTTTTGCAAATAAATCATATAAATATTTTCATATTAGTCAATAATTCATTCATTCATTCATTTTCTTGTCGGCTTTGTCCCTTGCGGGGTCGCCACAGTGGAATGAACCACCAACTTATCCAGCACGATTTTACGCAGCGGATGCCCTTCCAGCCGCAACCCATCTCTGGGAATTTCCACACACACACATTCACACTCATACACTACGGACAATTTAGCTTACCCAATTCACCTGTACTGCATGTCTTTGGACTGTGGGGGAAACCGGAGCACCCGGAGGAAACCCACGCGAACGCAGGGAGAACATGCAAACTCCACACAGAAACGCCAACTGACCCAGCCTAGCCGAGGTTCGAACCTGCGACCCAGCGACGTTCTTGCTGTGAGGCAACAGCACTACCTACTGCGCCACTGCGTTGCCTTAGTCAATAATATTACAGAAATTAATTTAAAAACTGTATAAATATAAGTTTACACACATTTACACAAGTAAATAAACAGAAATAATGATGGGCTAAAAATCTGTGAAATTCTGCGTGTAAAGATTCCGTGTGGGCCTACTTATAACCAGTTTGGGTTTCAACCGGAAACACTGGCGAGATTTTAACTTACACTTTTTACAAATAGTGATTTTGTAATTTTGTGGTATTGTTTTTTGTGATTTTCATGTGAAACTTGTATGTGCTGCCTGAAAGAAATGAAAAATGAAATGAAAGAAGCATGAATCCAAATATACTCTTTTTATTTGTATATTTATAGCAGTGCTTGTTATAACTTTCTTATTTTGTAAAAAATGTATTTGCCCTTATAATCTGTAATCGAACACCATAAACGTCCGTGGTTATTAGTTCAAACCAATAACTTGCTTTAATCAATGACACTGTCCAACGGGAGACAGCACATTGCTGCATACTGGTGTCAATAGGAAGACCAATTTAAAAAGTTAGTCATTCACACTTGATATTTCATAACACATTCGAACTTGAAATGACCTGAAAATGTGAGTTTTAGTGAGAAGTCAGTTAAGGGAAATTAATGAAGTCAGTAAGTCATACCTAGTGTAATACTAGTGTTTGATGACTGATAATATAAGTTGACAGTTTTTGTTCAGTTCTCTTTTATTATTTTGGTCCAGACCATATAAGAAAATTATATCTAGCTTGTTTAACATTCACAAGATAAAAACAAGCAAAAAGACGAAAGAAAAAAGCCATGAATATAAATATGTTTTAGGATGGAACTAATCAGAAATTCAAAACAACTTTAGCTTTATTTAGACAGCTGCAAGACCAATATGGTTAGCATACAGAGAACTATATTTGCAGATTAGGGATTATGTAAAAAAATTAAATACTGTACTCTGTCTTGATCAAGCTAAACCTTCTAGACTGGGTGATCTTTTGGGGCTTGACGGCGCCGTAAATCATCTGATATCTTTACTGTGCAATTTACTGTAATTTGCCCTCATAATCTTTAATCAACGTTGATTATCGTGATCATCGGGCATCTGAAAACATTCTGCACCAGAGAGTAAATGCCTTCAGTGATTCCGGAGGACAGTAAACCTCCCCAACTAAGTGCCAATTTAAAAATCTTTCTCCCAAAGGATGAAATCATGCATGAACATAATTTTTTTCTCATTTTAAAAACTGTTTGGGGCGTCAAGGTAGCGCAGTGAGTAGCACGATCGCCTCACAGCAAGAAGGTCGCTCGTTCGAGCCCCTGCTGTGTCAGTTGGCATTTCTGTGTGGAGTTTGCTTGTTCTCCCCATGTTCGCGTAGGTTTCCTCCGGGTGCTCCGGTTTCCCTCACAGTCCAGAGACATGCTCTATAGGTGAATTGAATAAGCTAAATTGGCCGTAGTGTATGAGAGTGAATGCAAGAGTATAAGGGTGTTTCCGCTGTGTAAAAAATGTGCTGGATAAGTTGGCGATTCATTCTGCTGTGGCGACCCCTAAATAATTAAGGGACTAAGCCGAAACGAAAATGAATGAATGAAAATTGTTTGATGTACATCACGATAGGGGAAATAACTATAAAAAATAACGGTAAAGATAAAGTTCTAGAAATTGTTTTAAAAGTAAAAATTTAGTTCTGACCACAACGATAACGGTAAACAGAAACAACATTGTTGGGATCACTTGCAAACTTTTGCCCCCAACTAATAAATAATAAAAATAAAAACAGCCAGTCAGAGTTCTTTGAAATATTAAAAAGGCTGTAATTTAAAGTCAGTATGAAATTAAAATTTACTCTTATTATTTTTATGTATATTTGTACTTTCATGTATATACCAGTGCTTGTTATAATTGATGTATCTGTGCACTTCATTATTTCATAAAAATTTATTCACTCTTAGAATCTTTTTTCAAATATCATAACCATATCTTTCCCCCTCAAAATGACTTTTCTTCACTTCTGTTCTGGACGAGGCTATCAGAGCGTGTCTCATTTCTGTTCTGCCTTCATCCATTAATCAATCTTCCTCCGTTTCGTTAGCAACACTCATTTTCCAACATGCTCCAAATTTTTTTTCTCATTTCAGGATCATTTCAAGTGGATTTACTGAGAATTTTAAAGTACCAGATGACATTGTGGAGAAGTTCTGCTTGATGTTAAGCCCTCTTTTCAAAGATTATTTAAAGATAATGACTATCTAGAAAACAAGTGTAGGATAGGAGATGGTATGTTGGTTGCTAGTTTCAGCGTCTTTGCGTTGCCTCCTTCGAAAATGCTGGGAAAATAATTTGTTTTTATTCCACTACTCTGCGATCACTAAAATAACTGCTTGATTAGATTGATTACATGAGCTGGATTCACTGGTCAGATGCGTTAATAGCACATCAAAGATACCTCCAAGGGGATAATGCAAGATGAAACTAAAAATAAACAGATCATTATCGTTTGACAGTGTGGAAGCAAATATATTTATCATTATCTTTATAGTTATTGTGCTAAGGATGAGCGAGTCTTTACTAAAAAAAAAAGTAATGAATCTGTTCGTTCACTCAGACCTGAAAATACCCCAGTCGGCTAAAAGATGAGATTCTCATTCATTCATTTTTTTTCGGCTTAGTCCCTTTATCAATCTGGGGTCGCCACAGCAGAACGAACCGCCAACTTATCCAGCATATGTTTCACGCAGCGGATGCCCTTCCAGCTGCAACCCATCACTGGGAAACACCTACTGTATACACACTCAATCACACACATACACTACGGCCAGTTTTAGCTTACCCAATTCACCTATACCACATGTTTTTTTGGACTTGTGGGGGAAAACCAGAGCACCCGGAGGAAACCCACGCGAACTCCACACAGAAATGCCAACCGACCCAGCCGGGGCTCGAACCAGTGACCTTCTTGCTGTGAGGCAATTGTGCTACCCACTGTGTTACCGTACTGCCCAAGATGAGATCTAGATTTTTTAAACATTAGGATTCTGTTCATTGTTCCTTTTTTAACCAGTGTTCCAACTATGCTCTGTTTGGAGCAAGGAGGTTACTTGCTCAAGGACCACACAACAGACTTGATAGAACTAGCTAATTTGACCACATTCACAGACAGCGCTATGTAATTTACCACAACAGCCTCAATCAGCAGCTTGTCTATATCTGGATATCAAAGGAATTTAGCTTCATTTGTCGATTGGAAGCTGGTGAATCATGGACTAAATTTCACCATCTGTCCTGCCTAGAAGGACATCATTAGCCACAGATTAAAAAAGCCAGATAACAACCACCTCCACCTTCCATGGAGTGAACACCAGAGCCTACTGCAGATAGAGACTGCAGCTTTAAGCTTGCACTGACACATGAGCGAGCACTAGAGAAAGCGACTGAGCCCATCACTGCCCGAGACTGCCAAAGCACAATGTCGTATTGGCAGGATGTGAGAGCTTCTGGTGGAATTCAAGAGAATATACTGAAGACCCATCCACACTTCCATCACTGAGGGTGAGCAGTAGCTGGTCTTAATTTGTTGGAAAAACAATATCCCTTGTTTCTCCAATCTCCACTGGTTTCGTTCAGCCCTGAACTTCCTCTGTCTCTGCTGGTTTATTCAGTTCAGAATCTCCTGCAGTCCATTAGTCCTGCATCTACTGGTTCTCATCAGCCCCTTAGCTCCATTCTGTCCAAATTTATCCACCTCAGGTTAGAGTTAGGGGACCCTGCACCTTCCTGGCAGGATGACTTAACTTCGGCCCTCCAACCCTTCTGATATACTGTGGCTTGACCAGGACTAGGAAAGTCCTAGTATAATGCCAGACTGTGTCTTGGTTGTTCGCCTACTTGCACCAATTTGGCAGGTGGATGCGGCAATGTCCCCTGGCCAGTGCAGTAGCTTGCTTGTTCCTCCATCCTTCTGTCTCTTTCAGGCATATCCTTGCCTCCATCTCTACCTTGATCCTCAGTTACACCTGCTTTACCCTTACTTCAAGTACCTTTCTCCACCCATGATTGCATGAGCCTTTGTCCCTACTTCTGCCCCAGGCCTCTGGTGTCACTCTGGCTCTCCTTGGCACCACATGGGTCTCCACTTCCATCCTGCCTCATTTCTGTTGGTTGTTCACCTGGTGTCACCAATCAAACCTCCAACATTGCTCCTCCCTCCCTCAGGCTCTGTTCACAGGGAGATGCGTTTAGCTGTATATGCAAAAAATGTTGTGTCATATAAGCATTTCGTCCTGATTAGTATTAGTAGTAGTAAATTTGTTATGGGCATCACAATATTGCTGCAGACATTCCATAAAAACAGGCAATAAAAACAATACAAAAATACAGCAGTTACAGAATTTATAATGCTACTTAAGATAGACTCTTGTTAAATAAACCCACTGAAACAGGTACAAAGGATTTTTATAATGGTTCAACCTACACTTTGGGACTCTATATCTTCTACCAGAGGGAAGCAGTTCATAATGTGGAAACAAAAAATGAGTTTGATCGTTCACAATCCTTTCCACCTGATTGAGGACACAATTCTCATATAAAACTTGAGGATTAAAATATTCATCATGCCCAACAATTTTCCATCCTTTGGAAAATTCTTTAAGAGATGCATCAACTTAGATTTACACTGAACAGATAGGTTGCCAAACCACACTGTGATACCGAATCTAACAATGCTTTCAAGAACTGCTTTATAAAACAACATCATGAGCTTCTTGTTAACTCCAAAAAGACGTAACCTCCATAAAAAAACACAATCTCTGGTGTAAACGAGAACAAACCCACTCAATGTGTGTTTTCCATGTGAAAGAACTGTTGATGTAAATGCCCAAATACTTATAGGTTTCTGACTAAGTGATAGGATGGTCGTGTACAACCACTTGACGATGGTCACCTATACACTTTGGGTCAAATACCATCTCTTCTGTTTTCTTAGTTTTTTTTTTTACCTTATTTATATCACACCACTCAACAAACCGGCTAATTTCTGACTGGTAGATAACACTATCATTCTCATAAAGTAAACTTAGTATGGCTGTGTCATCGGAATATTTAAAAATAAAATTCTGTGAATGCTTACTTGAACATTCATTTGTAAAAAGTGTAAAAAGAATAGGTGAACTGACACAGCCTTGTGGAACCCCCAGTACTACAGTTCTTTTCATCTGAACGGATATTTTTAACCTTTGCAAGCTGAGTTCTATTTGTTAAAAATGAGAAATACTATTTACATTTGCATGGGTTTATATTCAGCTGTTCCATCTTTTCAATTAACAAATGTGGTTGAATCTTATTGAAAGCGGAACTAAAATCAATAAAAAGCAGCCGAGCATAAGCTTTAGGATTAACTAAGTGCTTTAGAATCAAGTGCAAAATACTATTAACTGCATCTTCAGTACCCCTACCTTTCCTGTAGGCAAACTGTTGAGGATCTAAATTACTAGCAAACTCTGATTTTAACATGGACACAACACATTTCTCAAAACCTTTCATAAAAACAGACGTTAATGCCACAGGTCTCGAATCATTATACTCTGAGGGCCTCACCAACTTAGGAACAGGTACAGTTAGTGATTTTTTCCACAAACTAGGAACAATGCCTAAGTCTAAGGATTTTTGAAATATGAGAACCCAAACTGGAGTCAGTTCATCAGCACAGCATTTAACAGTATATGGAAAAATTCCATCTGGACCTGCAGATTTATTAGAGGCAATATGTTTAAAATAAAAATGGATATGCTTAGGATTAATTAGTGGCCTATAATAAGTAACACCTTTAAAAGACATTACCTCAGAACTGTTTTCTGAAGTGTACTCACAATTTTCAAATCTTAAGAAAAAGTCATTTAACTCATTCACTTTCTGTAAGTCATCAAAAATAGAAATAGAGGGTGTAAAAGACTGCATATTGGACTTAGTGTTCATAGAGTCCCACAGTTGTTTAGAATTAGACATATGTAGCGTATTCTCCAAGCATTGTTTATGTTTTTTCCTAGCATCTCCTAATAGTCCATTCAATTCCTTCTGAATAACTTTTAATCCTTGATGGTCATGATTACAAAAGGCCAACTTCTTCCTCTTAATACAGTCTTTAATGTCCTTTGTAATGTATGGTTTATTGTTGGCATAGATGACTATTTCTTTTTTTGGTATCACGTTCTCAGTGCAGAAATTAATATAATCTGTTATTACCGTGGCCGTTTCATCAATATCCTCACTATGCAAAACTTCCCAGTCAGTACAGAGAAAACAGTCTTTCAAGGCTTCAACGCTGTCCTCTGACCAAACATTCACGTTCTTCACCACGGGTTTATGTCTCTTTAAAAGTGTTCTATACGTAGGAATTAAGAACCCAGTATTGAGTTTGAAAGAGGAGGTCTTAACCTTGACGTGTATGCCTCTTTGATGTTCCCAAAGCATTTGTCTAAAACGTTTTTGGTAACACTTTATTTTGATGGTCCATTTGAGTATTAGTAGACTCTCTGCTTAATATCTGTTGATACTGACATTTAACAATCCTTCAACAGACATTTAACTGACTATAAGAAACTTTGCAAGTACACGTCAACTTACACTAACCCTAACCCTAACCCCAACCCAACAACCTACTTATAATCTACTGAGAATTAGTTGCAATGTATCTTAAATTCAACTAACGGACCATCAAAATAAAGTGTGACCACGTTTTTATCTCTTGTATTGTCTTTAACATATTGATCATATCCAGAAAGAACTGCCTCCAATTTACAATGATTAAAATCACCGGCGCTCCTGGTGCACGTTCAAGTTGGGTTTTAATACAGTCTCTTATAGTACTGGCGGCTATAGCTGCCTTAGACGAAGGTGGAACATAAGTCACACAAATCAACATATTCCCGAATTCTCTAGGGAGATAGAAAGGTCTCAAACTCACTATCCGGATTACATACTGTGGATTTTATTGTTATGTGACTGCACCATCGCTCATTAACAAATATGCAGATACCACCTCCTCTGCTCTTCCCCGAGGCGCCCGATCTGTCGGCTCGTATAAGAGAAAAACCTTGCACCTCTATCAGTGAGCTCGGAATCTCCGGAAGAAGCCAGGTTTCAGTCAGTGCCACGATACCCACCTCTCGATACTCAAAGCAGGCTCTAGCTTTAATGCGCAGTTCATCTATCTTCTGTTGCAATGATCTGAAGTTACTTAGAATGATTGCAGGTAACGGGGGTCTGCTTCCACGTTGACAAAAACGCTGCCGAACACCGCCTCTGTGACCTCTTTTCCGACGGCATGTACTCGCTGTCACCCTGGTTCTCAAACAGTCGGGAAGGTTTGGTGGTATATCATAGTCGGCTGACCGAAGCTGAAGCAAGTCCTCTCTTGTGTATACCTAGGGTTACCATTTTTAATACAAAAAAATAAGGGACGCATACTGCAGCGGGGGCCACATCCCCAATCACAGGCCCAATAGCATGCCAGTGGTGGTAAATCGCAACTTAAAATATGTTTTTAGAAAAGTATGAACACTTAGACATTAAAATAAACTGTCTTTTATTGAAATCTGTGTAAACAGATCAGATGCAGTCAGTCTTTCTCTTTTACAACTCTGCAGCACTGTTATAGCTGATGTTATGTTTAATAGTGTGGTACACCTGTGGTAACTCAGCTGCTGTAACCTAGAGGAGAGGAGAAAATACTAATGAACCTAATTTTAAAGGATGGTATTGATAACAGATTTTGCCTAAAATATTTGTCATTATTTGCAGTAACACCTATCCAAACATGGAAACAGCACATACATAAACTAGCTACAAACATTAGCTAGTAAAGTTTTCAAATAGCCTACTTCTAATTTAAAAATATGGAAAGTTGCAATTTACTAGTTTATTTTCTTTACATGGGCATTATGTTGTTTGTTAATGTAATAAATGTAATATTTCATGTAATAAATTAATGCTTATGTGCCTGACTTAATCTTAACAAGAAAATCATAATACTACATTGGAATGTGATCCACTTACTTATCCCTTACTATTTACAGAATTTTTACAAATTACAATTTGTGACCCAGTGTGTGAAAACCAGGCCAAATCTATTTCTGAGAGAAAGTTTGATAGCCATTTTTGTTTTGTAGCCATTCATTTGACTGATTTCAGTTGTTGATATGGTTATACTCAGTTAATATTAAATATATTACATATATTTTTATTATTTTCACAGACTGTTCTTTATTTCATGTAGAAAACAGTATATTACAAAAAAAATGACTCCAGCTAAATTTTTTTACAGACTGGGTCACTGTCATTACCATGTCTGCTTCGGGAGAGACTTGGGGTACAAAGAAGTACTGTCTGACTGTCCACTAATTTTTGTGAGCTCTGCCATTGCGGGAATGTTGCTCTCCGGAGCATGTTGTCGCACGTCCCGCATGAGCCACAGAGAACGCTCTCCGACAAATCGTGCAGTTGGCTTGATAATTTCTACCACTCTGCAGCCAGGTATTTGTTTACTCCCACTCTCTGCGGTACTTTTGCAGCCGCTTGCGTTTAAACGCTGAAACTTTAAGACGCGGGGGGTTACCTGGAGAAGCATCTGCCATTAGGCTACTCTCTGTCAAGACTCTGCTTAAAAGACACGCCCTACTCACTGGACAAAAACCAATCAAACTAACGATGACATAAAGTATTACCCAATCAAAAGTAGGAAATGAGGCATCTTCATAAAATGCGTGTGGAATGATTTGCATGAAAAACTACTTTAGAAAAAATGATAAAAAAATCGGGACAAAACCCGTCCCGTATTGATTCAAAACGGGACACGCAATTTAATTCTCAAATACGGGACGATTCCCTATTTTAAGGGACGGGTGGCAACCCTATGTATACCATGATCGGATCGCTGTTTGCTGTTGTGTGCGTGTATCCAACAGAAAACAGGTGCCCGATGATTAGCAGGCCAATAAAGAGTTCTACAAAAGTTGTCATTCTGTTGTTGCACCCAAAACTACTAAAGTAGTTAAAAATGTTTTAAATAATTAAAATATACTAATAAGTTTAAAATGTAATTACAAAAATGTCAGCACAGGAATACAGTGTTTTGGGAGAATATTTTTTTTGGGGGCATTTAGCTTTTTTCATTTTGATAGAACAGTTTATTGAAAGAAAGTAAAGTGGGAGAGAGAGGTGGATGGGATGGAAAATGGTCTGTGCGTCAGGAATCAAACTCAGGACTCCCACGGCACATGTTGTGCTATACGCTGGCACACTGACCACCTCCAAAAATGCTCCACCCTCCCTCAGGCTTTGTTCACATGGCGTTTAGCTGTATATGCAAAAAATGTTGTATCATAGGCATTTCGTGTTTGGTTATTGGGCGGATACAAAATAATGTAAAGGAAACAGTAAAAAAAAAATGTGTCACTAAATACTGTATACTTGGGCGACCATTAATATAACATTAAATAACGTTAATATAACAGGCAGCCCGCCCAAGTAAAGTCTATGTGTGGGAAGCACTGGGGGGTGGGAAGGTAAAAGGTCTCTTAGTCGGGAATCGAACTTAGGACACTCACAGGACAGTTGCACTATATGCTGGTACACTGACCACCAGGCTAACGGTGCCAATGTAAACCACACTTTATTTAAACTGGGTCCCAGAGTGGATACATCTGAAAATATTTGTGGTTTAGGGTGAATGATGATGTCATCAGCTCAGGTCTTGACCTTAGTCAGACATTGCTACATTATGTAACAGTGACAACAACAACAATTGTGGACTGCAGGCTTGTGTTTATGCTGCAGAGTCTGCGGGTGAATAACAGTATAATATACTGGTCTGGCATGTATACTACATAGTTTTTAGCCTGTTTTAGTGGTTTTGTGTGATACATGGCCACATCCCATACATCACAGGTGTCAAACTCAGTCCCTGGAGGGCCGCAGCTCTGCACAGTTTAGCTTTAACCCTAATTAAACACACCTGATCAAAATAATTGAGTCCTTCAGGCTTGTTTTAAACCTCCAAACCTCAAACCTCAAACCTAGTGTGTTGAAGCAAGGTTGAAACTAAACTGTGCAGGGTTGCGGCCCTCCAGGAACTGAGTTTGACACCCCTGCCATAAATAAACATGTATAAAACTAATAATATATTATAACATGTATGTGTGTGTGTGTGTGTGTGTATATTACAGTATACATTAAATATGTTACATACTGTATGCACATTTATGACATATTTGAAATTCAAACATAAACTTTTACAGTATGTTAATGTATATCTTGCCACATATCAGATTTTTATATAAGGAGTCTGAATGCTCCAACAAACAGATCACAGTAAACAGAAAAACTATTTCTAGAGAAAACATAAACACACACACATACAAACACACTCCTTCTGTGTTGACACTGTTGGCATGAAGTTAGTTGCCAAAGTATCGCTATGCAGGTGCTATTTGAAGTGTTTTGGCGCTATATTTTGCAGGCATTTCTGGAATGTTGTGTGTGTGTGTGTGTATGAAATCAATTTGTGCATAAAACCAACAGATAAGTTACAAAAAAAATCTTGATAAGTAATGTTAGGACTTCAGTGTGAGAAATCCTAATCGTGAAAACACCAATTAAGCTGAAGTCTATGACTTAATACAGACCTATGTTTGAAATCAGCCCAACACACTTGCCTGTGCCTTGGTGAGTGTTACCACGGAAACTCATTAAACAGAGTAGCACAGGCCATAAGTCTGCCTGGTTACAGAGAAACACATGTGGTTGCAATCTAACATGTGCTACTGGGGGAACTGATGAACGTGATAGAGAAGCACAATCTGAAGAAAGAGGTGAGGTACATCTATTATGAGAAACAATCAACAACAAAAAAGTAGTTAAGAAAATGTTTTCTTCAAGCATCAATTTTAGGAATGCACATACAGTTTAATTATTAGGCCCCTTTTGAATTTTGTTTTCTTTTTTTAAATATTTCCCAAATGATGTTTAACAGAGCAACGACATTTTCACAGTATGTCTGATAATATTTTTTCTTCTGGAGAAGGTTTTATTTGTTTTATTTCGGCTACAATAAAAGCAGTTTTTAATTTTTTAAAAACCATTTTAAGGTTAAAATTATTAGCTCCTTTAAGCTATGTATTTTTTTCGATAGTCTACACAACAAACCCTCGTTTTACAATAACTTGACTTATTTACCCTAACCTGCCTATTTAACCTAATTAACCTAGTTAAGCCTTTAAATGTCACCTTAAGCTGTATAAAAGTGTCTTAAAAATATATAGTGAAATATTATTTACTATCATCATGGCAAAGATAAAATAAATCAGTTATTAGAGATAAGTTATTAAAACTATTATGTTTAGAAATGTGTTAAAAAAATCTTCACTCCATTAAACAGAAATTGGGGAAAAAATAAACAGGGGGGCTAATAATTCAGGGGGGCTTATAATTCTGACTTCAACTATATGTATTGTTAGAGCAATTTGGATTTGACCAGTCTTTTAATAATCTATCAGGCATCCTCCAACACAAATATTCTGAAATATGACATCAAAAAGTGCTTTAATCCAGTGGTCCTCAACCTTTTTGTCACCTTGTTTGGGTGTTCTGCGTTTGTCTGAGATAGTTAGTTTTACCAAAATGTGTATATTCCATACAAGCTAAAGCTGATCGGTCAGTTCTTGTCACGTGACCCACAGTGCGCTCGCGGGATTCATTCAACCAGGTGCGTTTGGTCTGGAAGGAGCAAGCCCAGTTTTCCGCTATGCCACTGAGCGAGCCACACACATTCATTGGAAATAACCAACTTGTGCGAACTCTAGAAAAGAACGAACCCTAAAAGGTTGCCGTCATTTGGGATCTCCATCAGTTGATCTTCTTGCACAGCCATGGTGGATTCACCTAATTTGTTTGACAACTGGGTTGCGGATCCATTCCTTGGCAGTTTGCGGGTCTGCTGGACCTTTTCCCCTTAGCAAAGAACATTATACAAAAGCAGGTTGCCGTGAAGGTGTAACCAAGAGAATGCGGTCATTTAAAGATCGTTCAGACTCAGATAATAAATAAATAAATAAATAAATAAATAAATAAATAATTAATCATTTCTTGTGCAGCCCGGTACCAATTAATCCACAGACCAGTACCGGTCCCCGGCCCGGTGGTTGAGGACCACTGCTTTAATCAATGACACTATCCAACGGGAGACAGCACATTCCTGCATACTGGTGTCAATAGACCAATTACCATGTTTGTAAACATTCAGGATGCGCGCGCAGGGAGGTGGCAGAAAAAAACAAGGAGCGCTACAATTTACAGTGAGGGAATGACATCCGATGCGGTACAGAGTTTGTTGTTGTCTTAGAAATACGTTATAATGATTACATATTATACATATATATTATTTACATAATGCTTTCAGTGTATTATAACAGCTTGTCACCCAGTGATAAGCACAGTGATTCGGCAAAATTAACATTAAAGTGAGCGGCGTTCATCTGACAGGTCCATTTGCGATAACATCCAGCCCGAAATATACAATCTCATTGAAGCTCCAAGGGATTTTACAAGAGAGAAGTTAAAGGCCTACAAGTCTTTGGATGCCTACAATTGTGTTCTGTGTGGTCATGTGCAAGAAATAATGTTCCCTGACTACTAGACTCAAAACTATGTAGTGCTAAAAACCGAGGTTCTGCCTAGCCAAAGACAAGGAAAAAAAGTCGGAGCTAACGTTATACAAGGCCTGGGTAATCATCAACAAGCAGAACAACTGATTCTGACAGCGAACTACACCTGTATGGCAGGGTATGTGAATTAACACATAGAGGTAAAGTTGGTTTTATATTCCCACATTTGGACTTTCTCCATAATAATATAATTTCATAAAAGTATTATTTGCAAACTCTAAATAGCAAAATCATATTAGCAGCCAATGACTTTCAAAGTACAACACTGTTCACAGTCAAATAAACAATGTTAATGTTGTTTTCAAGTCACACTTGCAGGTTATTTCAGACCGAATACTCAAAGTGCCGTGGTAAACAATATAGGGAGTGTGTCACAAGTTGTCACTGAATGAATGTGTGAACATAAAACCAACTTTACTTTAATAACTTACACTTTCACATTTCATTCTTAGCATTCAGTGCCCACAGTTTAATTCACCATATTTAACTGTTTTGCTGAAATCATTGCTGCAATCAAAAACGAGTAATGTGTAGAATTCAGGATAGCGAGAACTTACCTGATATAACATGAGAATTGCAGAGTCGAGTACTTCTAATTAGGTGGTCACTTCATTCAGCTTGCTTTTAGCCAAAGATGTCTGCAGTTGGCATAAAAGCAGTGTGGTGTACGGTAAAAGTTAAGTTTTAAGTTAGTCTATTTTTGGACTTTCTAATTTGGCATCCTACTGCACAACACGACATGTTTGCTATTATAACCGGTCTCTTTTTGCAACCGGGGACCCGTGTGACGTCATGTGTGACGTACACTAGGTTGGTAATTCGTCTATAGGAAGACCAATTTAAAAAGTTAGTCATTCACACACTTGATATTTCATGACACATTCAAACTTGAAATGACCTGAAAATGTGAGTTTTAGTGAGAAGTCACTTAAGGGAAATTATAGAAGTCATTAAGTCATACCTAGTTTAATACCGGTGTTCGATGACTGATAATCCCAAAATAAGTTGACAGTTTTTGTTCAGTTCTCTTTTATTATATTGGTCCAGACCAAATAAGAAAATTATTTGTAGCTTGTTTAACATTCACATTTCACAAGATGAAAACAAGCAAAAAGAAGAAAGAAAAAAGCCATGAAATTAAATATGTTTTGGGATGGAACTAATCAGACATTTAAAACAACTTTAGCTTTCTTTAGACAGCTGCAAGACCAATATGGTTAGCATACAGAGAACTATATTTGCAGATTCATTCATTTTCCTTCGGCTTAGTCCATGAATATTAGGGGTCGCCACAGCAGAATGAACCACCAACTATTCCGGCAAATGTTTTATGCAGCGGATATTCTTCCAGCTGCAACCCAGTACTGGAAAACACCCATACACTACAGCAAATTTTGTTTACCCAATTCACCTATAGCACATGTCTTTGGACTGTGGGGGAAACGGGAGCACCCTGAGGAAACCCACGCCAACATGGGAAGAACATGCAAACTCCACACAGAAAAGCCAACTGACCCAGCCATGGCCTGAACCAGCAAACGTCTTGCTATGAGGCGAGGGTACTAACCACTGAGCTACCGTGCCGCCCCTACGCTCTTATAGAAAATGTAAAAATGGTTATATTTTTTTGGAGTTTTTACTCCTTGTTTTGCAATCAATCATGCTAAAGTGCTAAACTGCAGACTCTCAGCATACAGTAGACATGCATTGTCGGGTTCAAGTGCTCATATATCACTCACAAGGGAAAATCAAGGCTCATACTGACAAAAAAAGGCCTCTTAACTGTCAAACTAGTATGCACGACTGCCCATATAAAGGCAGAGACAACACAGTCCCCAGTGTAAAAGCATTCCAACTGGTTTGTTTGCAATAGAGCCACAGAATGATTCCTTAGAGGAGGAGCAGTACAGTGTGCCAGCTTCCCAACACCAATTATTATGGTGACATGAAGGAGTGTTATCTTTTAGTGGGGTCCGAGGGGAATTGTCCCATCCTGTTCAAAACTCAGTGGAGCTGACACACATAAAGTACATCATCTCTCTCCTTCGCTTCCGCCTCTCATCTGACAAGAGCAGGAGGTCTGTAGCTCGCCACTGCTGCCATCTGTGTCTCCACACCATGAAGATTATTTTAGCAGCTAGCCTCGTTATGCAGGCCCACATAGTTATAGGTGAAGTGTGTCGCTGGAGAACCAAAAGGTGGAGCCTTAAGTCCTTCTTCTGGCCCTCTATGGATGTAATGTGTGGAGTTGAAAGTCCAACCACACCATAACCCTTATCATAAACCTAAACATAACTAGGTCAAGCTACACTCATTAGGTCCACAGAGGGGGAGCTGGACTAGGCCAAGCTCCACTTATTTGACCCATTTGGCTCTGCAAAGAATACCCAACCTGATCTCATGAGGAAGCGTAACTTTAATGTATTGTCAGAAAAGTGGCTAATTCCTACAAATTCATGCCAATCCAAACATATAGGATTTTTAAAAGGAGCTATTACCATGCAAAGAAAGAATACCAATTGTGTTTCTTTGTCACTAGTGGAAATTAACTTTTCCATTACAATATACAGACTTTTTTGTTTTCATAGTTCTTATTGGCCAAAGCAGCTGCTCACACTGTAGGAACTGGCAATGATGTGAATGTAATGACCAGCTTCCACACCAGATGGTTATACAGTAGGTAGGCATGGGACAATAACCAGTTTCAAGGTTTACTGCGGTTTGGAAAAGTCAAGGTTTTAAAACCGCTTTAGTTTTCTGTTATACAGTTGAAGTCAGAATTATTAGCCCCCTTTGAATATTTTTTCTTTTTTAAATATCTCCTAAATGATGTTTAACAGAGCAAGGACATTTTCACATTATGTCTGATAACATTTTTTTCTTCTAAAGCAATTTGAATTTTTTAACAACCATTTTAAGAACAAAATGATTAGCCCCTTTAAGCTATATATTTTTCGATAGTCTACAGAACAAACCATCATTATACAATAACTTGCCTAATTACCCTAACCTGCTTAGTTAACCTAATTAACCTAGTTAAGCCTTTAAATGTCACTTTAAGCTGTACAGAAGTGTCTTGAAAAATATCTAGTCAAATATTATTTACTGTCATCATGGCAAAAATTAAATAAATCAGTCATTAAAAATTAGTTATTAAAACTTTTATGTTTAGAAATGTGTTGAAAAAATATTATCTCTGTTAAACAGAAATTAGGGAAAAAATAAACAGGGGGGCTAATAATTCAGGGGGGCTAATAATTCAGGGGGGCTAATAATTCTGACTTCAACTGTACCATTCCTAAGGTATATGTAAGGGTTTTTTAATGTGTAATGAAATCTGTTTTTTTTTAACTATTGAAGACAGCAGAAGTCAATAATTTATTTTTACTTATTTAGCCTGACATGTTTACTGTTTCAAAGATTTAAAAATGTTTCCTAAAATCAAATGTATTTTGTTCAATGGGAGAAAAGTTGTTTTTTTTTACCCAGACATTTAAAAAGAACATATTTTAGAGTAGTAATCACAATACTGTAAAACCGTGATATTTTATCCAAGGTTATCATATCGTCAGAAACTTGCTCATGCCTAGTTAAAGAAACTCAGTTATAGAAACTAGTCACTTGGTCTAACAACAATATTTCTACATATCATTGAATATAAGAAGAAAAAAAACACAACTGATAATTGTGTTCCTATTACTGATTTACTGTAACTACCTGGTGCACTTTAGTTCCCCAAAAAGCAGTTCAACTAAAATTGTTCCTTTTTCCTGTGGGGCCAACAGAGACTTCTGTCAATATTTCACAAACTATGAAAATAGTCCTCCAGTGTAGAACTATTATCTTCTGATGTAGAGTAGGGTCTAACCCTGCACAATGGGAACTACCAGTAATCTAAGTGTGGACAAATACCAATCGGCCACGTCCCGCTCTCCCTCGTGAAGCTAATATGGAAGTAACTGAAACTGCAATTCATCGAAATTCCGCTAGTCCTGGCTCCATAATAGGGCACATTTCTATTGACCCCAATGCTAAAATGCCCAACTTTACAGTAGAAAATGTGTTTGCAGCCTGGTGCAAAAAACTATTTAGGTGTATATAGAAAATACTACTCTTCATGACAACTGTGAAGGGGTTGAATTTTTTTTAACTCATAAGTCTCTTTTATATTAAGTTATATTAAGTCTGCATAATTAAGGGCGTGGCCACTTGAGTGACAGCTAAGTCTCGCTGCTCGCTGTCTCGTCACCTCAGCTGATTCTGGCTGAGTAGCCGATGAACTCAGCATATACATCGTATTTTTGTTTTGTTTTATGTAGCTTTACAAAGTCAGTTGCCTTTTGGAATTATTTCCAACAATTATCAGATGACATGGCATACTGCGCACAATGCTAGAGCTATATATTTTTTATAATTCTTAGGAACATAATTAAAATTAAATTATAAGCACTTCTCTCTCTGTGTCATGTCATTTGAAAGCCTGTGGAAATAGCTGCGTTTGGACGGCATTTTAGCTTTCTCAGCTATAACATTACATCGCCTCTGGCCACACCCCCTTGCTACGCGGGTTGTATTCGCGTCATGTATTCGCGCATAACCTGAAGGGTTTACGACTTCATTAACCCGGATGTACTGTTTTGTAGTTCCCAAACTTCGTTCGCTGTAGGCTTTGCTAAGCTAACTCTGTAAAAGCCAATGTCTCCCTTTGCATTTAACTTTGATCGCTTCAATTCAGAGATGTTGTTTATGTTCACACAGCTACATTACACATCAACTAAAGTTTAAAATATGATATCGTAGTGGATCACCCCTTTAAGTAGAACGAAGTTCCTACTGTATAACTATCTAGAGAGAAAGTCCCTTTTCCCCCCTAGAATTTGTTTGAAATGGACTTCATTCATTCATTCATTCCTTCATTTTCTCACCGCCAACTTATCCAGCACATGTTTTACGCAGCGGATGCCCTTCCAGCTGCAACCCATCTCTGGGAAACATTCATACACACTCATTTACACTCATACACTACGGACAATTTGGCCTACCCAATTCACCTGTAAAGCATGTCTTTGGACTGTGGGGGAAACCGGAGGACCCAGAGGAAAGCCATGCGAATGCGGGGAAAACATGCAAACTCCACACAGAAATGCCAACTGACCCAGCCAAGGCTCGAACCATCTTGCTGTGAGGCGACAGCACTACCTACTGCGCCACCGTGTCACCTTGAAATGGACTTCTCCGGTTTTATTACAATTTGGTGATTGTTGGCATCTGTTGGTACATTGTCTTAATTGGAATAACACTTTTTCCAAAAGTGATAATTGTATTATTATTTAATTTTTTGCTAATATTCTATTTCAAGTTTACTTTATTTCATATTTTAGGGTGGGATGCTTATGTTTTGGTAGTGCCACAGTGTTTACACTTTTCGTGGTGAATCTCCTCAGATACGGCTTATAGCTCTTGAAGCAAGAGTTCAATCAAAAATTATAATTCTGTCATAGTAAATTTCAATAAAGTACTGCCTAATGGTGTTTGGACATGAAACTGCACAGATTAGCCCACTTTAAAACATCCCCAACAAAACAATATACATTTTTACCAAAAACAACTACTTTACTATATTTATGTGTATATATGGAGGTGGGCATGTAACTTTTTTTTTGGGGGGGGGGGGGGGGGGGGGGGGGGGGGGGGGGGGGGGGGGGGGGGGGGGGGGGGGGGGGGGGGGGGGGGGGGGGGGGGTAGAGATTTATTTATTTATATACTTATTTGTTTTTTGTATGTTGTTGTGTTTTTCCATGTTTGTGATGAGGGCAATTTTCCTAACTGGGACAATAAAGTTTTACCTTACTTACCTTACCTTACCTTCAAATGGCAATGTGTACATGACAAGGTAGTATCAAGTTGATGGCATCAACTACTGCCAAACCTTCTCACCAAGAAAAATTCTTAGCAATGAAAAATGCATCATTTTCGAGAGCTCCAGACTTCAAAAGAAAAACTGCAAAGATTTTGCAAAGGTCCCAAGCCAATGAGGACGTCCCAGCCAATCAGACTAGCAGAAATCTACAAAACACAGATCCAGAGGGATGCCACACAGCCAGCTGGCTTTGATGTGACAGGCACACAGATTCTGCTGTTGTGAGGGAAACTGTGAAACTCTTCACCCAATAACACATTAAAAACAATCCCTGAAAAGGAGGGTCACTTCAAAGGGGCTCGCAGCATTCACGTTTCCTTTCCTCTGCTCCGTTTTATGTCCCGATGGGAGCTGCCGTTTTCTTATTGCAAACCACACACTGAATCCAGCCCATGAGAAATTTGCCCACTTTCTTACTATCTCCTTGGCAACCGCCATCTTTGATGAAGCGAGAGCCAGTGGTGGAGAACACACTTTAAATGAAAATGCCTTTAAAAAACATTCACACAGATGAAAAACAGGCCAACATTCTAATTTAGGCAGCACTAATGCACATGGATGCACATGCCTTATATATAAAGAAAGTGTATATGCATAAAATACACAAGAGGCCTAAAAAACTACACACAAAGAACGAAGGGAGAAAGAAAGGGGCAAATACTACAGTATAAGATGGCTTGCCCATTTCAAGAGAGACAAAACAATTAAAGGCCTCCTGTGGTACTCTAGATCCACTTTATAATGACCTCATACTGGAAATAGGATTCCCTTTCCACTTATAATAGTTCCACTGATGAACGTTTGCATAAAAGTTTAATGGGCACAAATAAATCACAATAAACCAGAAACATACAAAGGGTTTACTGGCTGGCTGCTACGGTTTGAGTGGTTCAGAAGTCTGATAATGTGTTCTTTGTAGCTAGTTATGGGTCAAAGTTAAAATAGCCCAGTCTAAAGTCTTCATGATTAAGAGTGGCCCATAGCACTTCATTCACTTTTGAATTTTCGTTATGGACCTTGCGCTTCCTTCATTCATTTTCTTTTCGGCTTTATAAATATGGGGTCGCCACAGCGGAATCAACCACCAACTTATCCAGTACATGTTTTACGCAGCGGATGCCCTTCCAGCTGCAACCCAACACTGGGAAAACACCAATACGCACTATTTCACACATACACTATGGCCAATTTTAGCTTATTCAGTTTACCTATAGTGCATGTCTTTGGGGGAAACGGGAGCACCTGGAGAAAACCCACGTGAATACGGGAAGAACATGCAAACTCCACACAGAAATGCCAACTGACAGAAATGCTCGAACCAGCAACCTTCTTGTTGTGAGGTGATCGTGCTACCCACTGTGCCACTGTGACGCCCCTTGCACTTCACATGAACCAATTTTGATGTTAAAAATTTCAATTTACAATTTAAGTAAAAAGTTAAACTTTTTGACATATTTAGCAGTGTATTTCGAAACATACATGGCACATTATTGCACATTACTTTATTTGGTACACCTGTCCAACTGCTTGTTAATGCAAATTTCTAATTAGCCAATCACATGGCAGCAACTCAATGCATTTAGGCATGTAGACAAGGTCAAGACGATCTGCTGCAGTTTAAACCGAGCATCAGAATGGGGAAGAAAGGTGATTTAAGTGACTTTGAATGTGGCATGATTGTTGGTGCCAGAAGGGCTGGTCTATGTATTTTAGAAACTGCTGATCTACTGGGATTTTCACGCACAAAGATCTCTAGGGTTTATACACAGAGAATGGTCCGAAAAAGAGAAAATATCCAGTGAGCATCAGTTCTGTGGGCGCAAATGCTTTGTTGATGCCAGAGGTCAAAGGAGAATGGCCAGACTGGTTCCAGCTGATAGAAAGGCAACAGTAACTCAAATAACCATTCATTACAACCAAGGTATGCAGAAGAGCATCTCTGAACGCACAACACATCCAACCTTGAGGCGGATGGGCTACAGCAGAAGACGACCACACCGGGTGCCACTTCTGTCAACTAAGAACAGGAAACTGAGGCTACAATTCGCACAGGCCATGTCCGTCCCTTTATATGACCACAATGTACCCATTTTCTGAAGGCTACTTCCAGCAGGATAACACACCATGTCGTAAAGGAAAATCATCTCAGACTGGTTTCTTGAACATGACAATGAGTTCACTGTACTCAAATGGCCTCCACAGTCGTCAGATCTCAATCCAATAGATCGTCTTTGGGATGTGGTGGAATGGGAGATTCACATCATGGATGTACAGCTGGCAAATCTGCCGCAACTGCATGATGCTATCATGTCAAATTGGACCAAAATCTCTGAGGAATATTTCCAGTACCTTGTTGAATCTATGCCATAAAGGATTAAGACAGTTCTGAAGGCAAAAGGGGGTCCAACCCGGTACTAGTAAGGTGTACCTAATAAAGTGGCCGGTGAGTGTATATTCATTCATTTGCATATGTTTAACGCAGCAAATGACCTTTCTGCAGTATGGGAAAGTGTATATATATATATATATATATATATATATATATATATATATATATATATATATATATATATATATATATATGTATATACACTTGTATATTATATGTACATGTATGTATATATATATATATATATATATATATATATATATATATATATATATATATATATATATATATATATATATATATATATATATATATATATATATATACAGTTGAAGTCAGAATTATTAGCCCCCTTTTAAATATTTCCCAAATGATGTTTAACAGAGCAAGGACATTTTCACAGTATGTCTGATAATATTTTTTCTTCTGGAGAAGGTTTTATTTGTTTTATTTCGGCTAGATAAAAAGCAGTTTTTAATTTTTTAAAAAGCATTTTAAGGTCAAAATTATTAGCCCCTTTAAGCTATATATTTTTTGATAATCTACAGAACAAACCATTATTATACAATAACTTGCCTAATTACCCTAACCTGTCTAGTTAACCTAATTAACCTAGTTAAGCCTTTAAATGTCACTTTAAGCTGTATAGAAGTATCCTGAAAAACATATAGTAAAATATTATTGCCTCAGTAGTAACTGGCATGGTCCTGGACAATGCTGATGGGTCTGACAGGCTTGTCAGGGACTGTCCAATGTTGTTTTGACATATAGTACATGGCTGGTTGATGCACTGGCATTTTGCTAACATCTGCAAAAATATGTTTTGCCCAAAGGTAGTCACTTGTTGTACTTTGGCAGAAGGACAATTCATCGCTAGAATAAGTGCCCACAACTTTGGTTTTATCAAAATAGTTCAACACTTACGATTTAACACACCAAGTGTCATGTACTCAACCATGACAAATGTTAATTGGTAAATCTTAATTTAGAAATATCTTGTACAGTGTATGAATAGGGTGCCATAGAGTTTTTAGCCTATTTTATCACTAAATGGCTAAACAAAAAATTGTTGCTAAACTTTAAAAAGCTGTTGCTGGCTCCTGAACAACTATTGAATTCTTACATTATTATGCATTTGAAAAGCATATATGAATCACAATCGACATGTATTAATTCACAGATTTCTTTTACTGTGTATTTTCAGCCTATTTTATTCCTGGATGAAAATTTGTACATTTGAGAACTCTAAATTTGTATAAATCACCATCACTTAATGTTTTGATATGATAGACAGCATTGCTGTGATTTCATTGTTCAAATCATACCTATGAAACGAATGGAATCAATTTGTAGCAATAAATGAAAATTGTTTAAAACTAAAAGGATGA